>CP092863.1:180140217-180158447 GCA_030710605.1 Cordylochernes scorpioides | reverse complement strand
GATCGTTCTATTAATTCTATTTATTTAAATCTGATTGGTTTAATTGTGATAGCTGTAAGATATATTCTCTTTTTGATAACTTTTAAATAAAATAGTTTTCTTTGAAATATATATATTAATTAATTAAGAAAAAGGCATCTCCTTATCGTGCAACTGAAGGTTGCTGATGGCTTGCGCCATCTATCGGAATAAATATCAACTATTCTCGTTGATTTTTAATTATTCCAGAATTGGCCAAATACCCATTCTTGAATAATCAAGAAAAGCTAACCACGGACGCGCTTCGGGCTGTTGGCCCTCATCAGCGTGGTGCAAGCTGTACCTCAACGACCAAAATATATATATATATATCACATTTGTACTATTTTTTTATATTAATTAATGTATATATATATATCTCTTAAAATATATTCAGGATATAAAGAAATTAATTATCACTCTAAATAAATACAATTAGGCATATATATTAGTCGATGGTGTGAGTTTTAATTTTTTGTAAATATTTCTTATTCATAGAATTTAAATTTTTCAAACGATGGTTTTGTAAATTAGGCTTACATCTCTTAAATGTATATATAAACAAGTGATTTTAACTCAAAGGCAAATCCCATTATTTATGCAGATAATTAATTGAACTATATCAAAGATAAATTGAATTCGAAATGTTAATCCACATTCTAATTGTTAATTAACATTTCTCTATAATTTAGTTTCAGCTTTTAATCAAATCAATGGGATTAGTGAGGCTATTGGAATAGATCTGTTTGGATGACGTTTTGTTTGGGATAGATATAATACCTATCTGACTTATTGCCATGTTTTGATATCAGAAGAATAATTTGAATATTGTCGCAATTATATATGAGAGACACACAATGATATATCATAATAGGATTTATTTTAATCCTTAAAACTGAAGAGGCGGAGATTTCTTCTTCTCAATAACTTAGAACATGTCTTTTGCCGGATATATATATAAATATCATTAATTAAAAAGGCATATATTGGATCAAAATATCATTTAATTTACCAATATTTCAGTTGGCTGAGCGCCGACCTTTTGTTGTAATACCTTGAAAAAGGTTGGCATTCAGCCAACTGCAATATTGGTAAATATTTTATATTTTGATCCAATATATGTTTTTTTTTAATTATTATTTAATATATATATTGTCCGAAACGTGTTCGTGGTTGACTTTTCTTTATTTATCAAGAAATTGGGTTGGCCAAATATCATGGAACAAGTTAAATAAACGTTTAGTGTATTTTTGTTCCACTAAATGGCGCTCTGCCATCTAGAAATGCTCAAGTGAGCCTGGTCAGGAAATGTCTTCATTATTTTAATTATTTATATAGGTATCACATTAAAATGAGAGCATATTTTGGATCAAATATATTTATTGAAAAACAAATTCAATATTTTCTTTATAAATTTATTGCACAATAAACTTTACATATCTAGTTACACCCTTTTTTATATTTAAACTTAATTATATGTTTTATTTTTCCGTAATTAATCATTTATAGAGTGTTAAAAACATCAATAATTAAAATACAAATGGCAACAAAAATATTTTTATACCATTAAATATAGAATAAAATATAGACAACTATGACAATAGATGAATGGTTACTGAGAATTAATCATAGTTAGGGACATTAATATTCTTCTTGGGTTTCACCATTGCTATTCAGAATGGATTTCTCTATTTGGAGGCTTTGGCGTGGGGAAAGTATATTGTAAATATATGGAATTTTTCTGTTTATATTGTTGTGTTCTCTTGATATGTTTGATTCTATTATGTTGTTTATTTGTAGTTTTATTGTTACTATAGATATTCAAAATACGAAACTATTATAGACACGTATGATTCTTTTAAAACTTAAACTATTTCTACTGTCCTTACTGCAATGGAAATATTAATGGGAGAGCTGGCTCATCATTGGTGAACCCTCGAATTATTTTTTTCAATTTCAGTAAGGGCAGTAGAAATTGTTTAATTTTTAAAAGAATCATACACCTTTATAATAGTTTCGAATTTTCATAACAGATGGCGCGCTAATGTAACATAATATAAATTTCAATGTAAGAAATAGAGGCATTAAAGCCGAATGTTTCTTTCACTCATCAATCAAACTTCTACTGTCCTTACTGCGATGAAAAATATTGGGAGGGCTTGGTTCATCAGTGGTGAACCCTTTCAACGGTTTCGCTAATTCAATCTACCAGACCGCTTCTTTAGGGCTCCAATATTGTATTGAATCATTCTGCCTATATATGCTGCAATGAAGGGTGGAATCTTAGAAATGGTATTCAAGCAAACTTAGAACAGTAGAATTATATATAAATATTTGTATCGAGCAATGATATTCAGCAAACAATAAATACAATGACAGTCAGGCATAATCAATTATAAGGTTATAATGTGCAATCTATATATGGCTGTCCTAAAAGCTTATGTCCATAGTTTACTTGAAAACCATTTCTAGAATTCCCCCCCTTCATCGCAGCATATATAAGTAGAATGATCCAATACAGTATTAGAACTCTAAAGAAGTGGTCTGGTAGATTAAAATTGGTGAAACCGCTGGGAGGGTACACCACAGATGAGCCAAGCCCTCCCAATATTTTATATTGCAGTAAGGACAGTAGAAGTTTGTGTTATTTAAAAAAAACATTCGTGCTATAACGCTTCCAATTCTTACATTAATATCTATATTAACTATAACACCACAAATAAACAACATAATAGAATCAATCCCATCAAGAAAGTACAATAGTATTAACTGAAGACTGGATATCCACAATATACTTATCCCGAAGACCACCCCAAAGTCTCCAAATACAGAAATCCCTTCTGAAGATCTTCAGTAAAAACCAAAACGAATATTAAATACAATAACTATGGGTTATTTAGTAACCAATCATCTATTGTCACATCATAACTGTCTATTTTGAAAATAGAACAATCCATAATATTTAAATGAAAGAACATGTATATTGGATCAAAATATCATTTATTTACCAATGTTTCAGTTGGCTGAACGCCAACCTTTATCAATATGTGTTATATATGTATTATGTGTTATTTGTTTTATTATAAATGTTATAATACCTTGTGAAAGGTTGGCGTTCAGACAACTGAAATATTGATTAATAAATTATATTTTGACCCAATATATGCCTTATTGTTTAAATAACTGTCTATATTTTATGCTTAATTTAACGTTTAAACCTATTTCTGCCGCGATATTTGCATATATATATATATGACATAATAAAAATATGATTTTTATTATTCATTAATATAATTACAATTTTATAATCATAACCATAATATTTATTAAAATTGTTTTCATAAAAAATATAACTAAAATTATAATTCAAATAATCAAAGTAAAAATGAAAACTAAACACAGAGTTAATTTTTAAAATGTAAAGGAATCCTAAACAAAAAGAATATAACCTAATTAGCTTTTTAAACAATAATTACGTAGTTAGTTGTCTATGTATGCAAAAACTGTTTGTTTTTGAAATATATTCAAAAAATAAATATAGTTTTAGGACAAAAGTTATTATTCATTTTACCATCCACGACTGCATGAATTGGTAACGTAAATAGAATATACTTTTTTTTTACATACACTGCGTGACATTGAAAATGGAACACCAAGAAATAGCGGCCAGAAAATTATGCAAATTTCAGGGTAGACGCGCCTAACCGAGTTATGCAAATGATGTAAAATGCGCAGCTCTCGTGCGCACATGGAGTAAGATATAAGGGAAGGAACTTGCAGAAAGGACAGTATTCGTGTCGTTATTTCTTCAAGGAAAATCATTGTAGAAATTTTTTTCTTGTGTCAAAAGACACGTGTAATAACAGAGAATGCCAGGTCATCGTAAACGGAGGCAGTTCAAGCAGACAGACGCTTTTACGAGGGGCATGGTGATCGGACTGAAAAGGGCAGGTTGGTCCATACGTCAAATCGCAGCTGATACACACCTTGGTGCGTCCACGGTGCACCGACTGTGGAGAAGATGGTTGGAACAAGGAAATGTGGCAATTTATAGGAATGTCGGTGCAACCAGAGTGACGTCAGCACGTGTGGATCGGCGTATCCTTCGACAAGCAGTGGCGGCCCCACAAGCCACTTGTACCGCCATCCTGCAACATGTGCAAGACACCCTAGATCATTCCATCTCGACCAGAACCATTTCCCGTCGATTGGTTGCTAATGGCTTGCACTCATGCCGTCCGCTAAGAAGACTGCCATTGACCCCACCGAATAGGCGCCAACGTTTGGAATGGTGCCGGGCTAGATCGACGTGGATGACGGAATGGCACAGGGTCGTGTTCTCAGATGAGTCGCGTTTCTGCTTGTCCAGTGATAGTCGCCGTGTACGCGTGTGGCGTCGACGTGGAGAAAGGTCCAATCCGGCAGCAATTGTGGAACGCCCCACCGTGCGACAACGTGGAATCATGGTTTGGGGCGCAATCGCGTATGATTCCAGGTCACCTTTACTTCGTATTCAGGGCACTATGACGGCCCAACGATACGTTGATGATGTGCTGCGACCGGAGACACTCCCCTACCTTCAGGGGGTACCCAATGCCCTTTATCAGCAGGATAACGCCCGACCGCACACTGCTCGCATTAGCCAACAAGCTCTGCAAGCTCTACCTAGACGTGTTGCTGCGTGCATCGCCATCCGCGGTGGTCCTACTTGCTACTAAGCCGACGCCGTTCTCGCTCTGTATTATGACTATCATTTTGAAATAAAGATCACTTATTGTTTGTCCCTGTCTCTCTCTGTCTGCTGAGTTTCATCACTTTCTGGCCACTATTTCTTGGTGTTTCATTTTCAATGTCACGCAGTGTATATAATATAAAAAATGAGATTTTCTTCTGATTTTGATTATTTTCTATAGAATTATTAGCTGTTGCTTGATTTTGGTATACATAAGTACATTACCATATTGTTTTGCAGTCGTGGTAACAGAATAATATTATTGAAAATAGTTATCAAAAATAGCTTTAATTGAACTAAGGGAATATATAAAAACATAATTTGATAAAAGTACTGCCTGGCTTAAAGCATAAGAATAAAAAAAAAACTTAATTACATAATGTACAAACGGTTGAGCCGGCCATCGGGAAACAACAACAATCGGTTTTATATAGGGAAAGTCCCGACATCTGGTGGTAGATATAAACAGAATATTTGAATCTATGAAATTATAATTTAAAATAAAATAATATTTTGATATAACATATATATATATATTTGAAAATAGAGCAATACATAAATATATTTTTAATTAAAAAGGAATATATTTGATCCAATATATTCATTTTTAATTATAAATATATATATATTTATGTATATATTAAATTTGAATATTTACTTACACTTTTGTATGGAATTATGTAAAATAGTATCTGTTTATATTTTAATACGTGTTCTATTTGCCAATATTATGTGTAGCGTGTTTTTCTACTGTAGACAGCTAGAGATTTGTGAATTAAAATGTTCAAAAGAAACTTAACCACGGAGCCTGGTGTTTTCACATTAGCATTGATAAACGGAATATTCTATTGGAACATGTAATCAGCTCATCGAGCAGAAGATTGCTCGACACCTGTTAATTAATTCTATTTAATCGCCATCACATATTTCTTTTTTTTTTCAAATTTTGCCTCCAGACAACTCGGAAAATGTATTTATTCAGATTCTGTAAATATTTAATAAGTTTTATAAATATTAAAATCCAATTCATGTTGATATTTCATATCTACTTTTATTACTTGAAATAGGAGCGATGTGTTATTATATTTATAGTATGTATTCATTTTAATTAATATATATAGGCATAAAAGATATATTTAATTATATTTCAATATACTATCATATAAAATGAAAGGACTTAAAAGCACGAATATTTCTTTTATATACAATACAAACTTCTACTGTCCTTACTGCGATGAAAAAATATATTGGGAGGGCTTGGCTCATCACTGGTGAACCCTCCCAGCGGTTTCGCCAATTTAGTATTATACAGTATTAGAGCTCTGAGAAGTGGTCTGGTGAATTAAATTAATCGCAGTAAGGACAGTGGAAGTTTGTATTATGTATAAAAGAAACATTCGTGCTTTTAATGCCTTTCATTTTACATGTATAGATAGCGCGTTATTGCTTTGTGTTAATTTATACTATCATATTCTGATATTTGTCGTTATCTTTTATCTCATTTAAAATATGTATATTTGATATTATAAATACACTTATGGATAAAATTTAAGGAAGTTTCACATTTTAGAACATTTCGAATGTACTATGGACATTAGCTTTGAGAGTGTACAGTAGAAATACATATAACCGTAAGAAGATAAGTTTTTCTTTGTTTACTATTGTAATAAGTTATTATTCTAACTGCTCTCTCTATGTAAACCAATAAAATAATGTTTAATCAATTTTCTCGAAATCAGTACCTTTAAAAAGGTCTAATCAAAGTCAACAAAGGCTTTGAAATCCATTTCATCTCTTTATCATTTCCATCTTTTATTTATTTTATTTTTTTTAGGTACATGTAACTCTTTTTATTGTCCATTTATACAGTTTCGGTTTATAGCTTCCTCCAAGTATAAAAGTTTTTAAATAAAAAGGCCATTATTGTATCAAAATATTATTTATTTTACAATAAATGCCTTTTTATTTAAAAACCTTTATACTTGGAGGAAGCTATAAACTGAAACTGTATAAATGGACAATAAAAAGAGTTACAGGTACCTAATAAAAAATAAAATAAATAAAAGATGGAAATGATAAAGAGATGAAATGGATTTCAAAGCTTTTGTTGACTTTGATTAGACCTTTTTAAAGATACTGATTTAGAGAAAATTGATTAAACATTATTTTATTGGTTTACATAGAGAGAGCAGTTAGAATAATAACTTATTACAATAGTAAACAAAGAATAACTTATCTTCTTACGGTTATATGTATTTCTACTGTACACTCTCAAAGCTCATGTCCATAGTACATTCAAAATGTTCTAAAATGTGAAACTTCCTTAAGTTTTGTCCATGAGTGTATCTTTCAGAGTAATTGTCTGAATCCTGATATTAATGCTAAAAGGTACAACTTCCTTGAGTTTTGTCCATGAGTGTATCTTTCAGAGTTATTGTCTGAATCCCGATATACATGCTAAAAGGTACAACTTCCTTAAGTTTTGTCCATGAGTGTATCTTTCAGAGTTATTGTCTGAATCCCGATATACATGCTAAAAGGTACAACTTCCTTAAGTTTTGTCCATGAGTGTGTCTTTCAGAGTTATTGTCTGAATCCCAATATACATGCTAAAAGTACAACTTCCTTAAGTTCTGTCCATAAGTGTATCTTTCAGAGTTATTGTTTGAATCCCGATATACATGCTAAAAGATACAACTTCCTTAGGTTTTGTCCATGAGTGTATCTTTCAGAGTTATTGTCTGAATCCCGATATACATGCTAAAAGGTACAACTTCATTAAGTTTTGTCCATGAGTGTATCTTTCAGAGTTATTGTCTGAATCCCGATATACATGCTAAAAGGTACAACCTCCTTAGGTTTTGTCCATGAGTGTAACTTAGAGATTTATTGTCTAAATCCCGATATACATGCTAAAAGCTACAACTTCCTTTAGTTTTGTCCATGAGTGTATCTTTCAGAGTTATTGTCTGAATCCCGATATACATGTTGAAAGATACAACTTCCTCAAGTTTTGTCCATGAGTGTATCTTTCAGAGTTATTGTCTGAATCCCGATATAAATGTTGAAAGGTACAACTTCCTTAAGTTTCGTCCATGAGTGTATTCTTTAAGAAGACAATGCCATGTCACATACTGCAAAGTCTATCCTAGATAAAATTTTATCTTTTTAAGAATCAATTTTTTCAATTTTCATAAATATATTTCAGAGTTATTGCTTGGTTATTTATAGAGATACAAGGGGGGATAAATAAATAAGGTGAATTATTGTAAAAATTAGTAACATAGTATGTAAATATATTTTTGAAAATATGACTAGAGATGTAGATTTTCTAATTGAATGTATAAATTCTCATTATGTAAATTTCCCTTTTGTATATAACTGAGCCGTGTTGTTGAAATAAAGAGTTTCTTAGTAGAGCGAGAGCTTTGCGTGTGTAGCCGCTGGGTTTCTGTCTTCGTTATTTTCCTTTCTTGCTTGATCACCCAAAGGCAGTCCAATCAATATCAAGACCTTTGGTGAGGGTCTTACTTGTTGGGAGGAGGTTCCTTTAATCTGACCTCGCGTAATCTTAACATTTAATGGCGTCCCCGGGTGGGCTGCGTGGGCTGGTCAAGCGGAGGAAGAATTAGCCTGCCGAGTAGCAGAGGAAGAATTAGCCTGCCGAGTAGCAGAGGAAGAATTAGCCTGCCGAGTAGCAGAGGAAGAATTAGCCTGCCGAGTAGCAGAGGAAGAATTGGCCTGCCGAGTAGCAGAGGAAGAATTAGCCTGCCGAGTAGCAGAGGAAGAATTAGCCTGCCGAGTAGCAGAGGAAGAATTAGCCTGCCGAGTAGCAGAGGAAGAATTAGCCTGCCGAGTAACAGAGGAAGAATTAGCCTGCCGAGTAGCAGAGGAAGAATTAGCCTGCCGAGTAGCAGAGGAAGAATTAGCCTGCCGAGTAGCAGAGGAAGAATTAGCCTGCCGAGTAGCAGAGGAAGAATTAGCCTGCCGAGTAGCAGAGGAAGAATTAGCCTGCCGAGTAGCAGAGGAAGAATTAGCCTGCCGAGTAGCAGAGGAAGAATTAGCCTGCCGAGTAGCAGAGGAAGAATTAGCCTGCCGAGTAGCAGAGGAAGAATTAGCCTGCCGAGGTGCAGAGGAAGAATTAGCCTGCCGAGGTGCAGAGGAAGAATTAGCCTGCCGAGGTGCAGAGGAAGAATTAGCCTGCCGAGTAGCAGAGGAAGAATTAGCCTGCCGAGTAGCAGAGGAAGAATTAGCCTGCCGAGTAGCAGAGGAAGAATTGGCCTGCCGAGTAGCAGAGGAAGAATTAGCCTGCCGAGTAGCAGAGGAAGAATTAGCCTGCCGAGTAGCAGAGGAAGAATTAGCCTGCCGAGTAGCAGAGGAAGAATTAGCCTGCCGAGTAGCAGAGGAAGAATTAGCCTGCCGAGTAGCAGAGGAAGAATTAGCCTGCCGAGTAACAGAGGAAGAATTAGTCTCCCGAGTAACAGGTGACGGGAAGACCTGGTAGCGCTGTCTCCCAAGCTAAAGAAGCTAAGGAAGCTCAAGGTGAAAGAAGCTAAAGAAGCTCAAGGTGAAAGAAGCTAAAGAAGCTCAAGGTGAAAGAAGCTAAAGAAGCTCAAGGTGAAAGAAGCTAAAGAAGCTCGAGGTAAACGAAGCTAAAGAAGCTCAAGGTGAAAGAAGCTAAGGAAGCTCGAGGTAAAAGAAGTTGGAGAAGCTCGAGGTGAAAGAGCTCAGTGAAGCTCAAGGTTTAAAGGAGCTCAAAAGGCCCTTTGTTAAAGGTTAAAAAGAGCTCAGTGAAGCTCAAGGTTTAAAGGAGCTCAAGAGGCCCTTTGTTAAAGGTTAAAAAGAGCTCAGTGAAGCTCAAGGTTAAAAGGAGCTCAAAAGGCCCTTTGTTAAAGGTTAAAAAGAGCTCAGTGAAGCTCAAAGTTCAAAGGAGCTCAAAAAGCCCTTTGTTAAAGGTTAAAAAGAGCTCAGTGAAGCTCAAGGTTTAAAGGAGCTCAAAGGCAAAGAAGTTGAAGAAGCTACAGGGTGAAAGGCTACCTACAAGGTAAAAGGATACCTACAAGGCGAAAGGATAACTACAAGGTGAGATGGAGGATGTTAGCAGAAGGCGGAGAGAGGCGATAAGAGGCGTTTTTACAAAGGTGGTAAATGATATGAATACAGAGTTAAGGGATCCTCTTATTGATAAAAGTGGCATATATGCCAAATTTGATAAATTGGAATCTCTCCATTTGGAGTTGCTGGCATTGAATGAACAATGCCAGGCAATTTTATTGGCCAAAGATGAGGCTCAGGTCAAGATTTCTCAAATTCCACCAGGGGCGTCTAGTGCCTCTCCGAATTCAGAAACCGATTCTCAGAAAGTTATCAAACTTCAGACTACTTCTGCGTCTCTATCGAAAAGCCCGGAAGAGTCCATGAAAAATGAAATTGAAGGCGTGGAAAAAGAGGATTCTGTAAAAACTGCTAGAGCTACGGAGGTGAAGCCTGCTCTAGCTAAAGCTAGAATGCTAAAGGAAGCTTGTTCAGCTCCCTCTATAATAGATATTGAATATGAGGGCAAAAAAGGTGCTGTGAGTGCTATTAAAGAAAAGGAATTGAATGCGGCAGTTAAATGCAATGAGGTGAAGGATTCTGAAACTGCAGTTGATAGCTATGTAGGTGTGAAGGAAGCTGAGGCTAAAGACAAAGCAAATGAAGCGGAAGCAAAACCTGATAAAGTGAATTCTAAAGACGGAGTAAAGGATTCTAAAGATGAGCCTAAGGGCGACGGAGTAAATGATCCTTCAGCAAGACCAACTAGAGATACGGAATCTAAAATAAAGAATAAGGGAGATCTACAAAAACTTAAGGGCAACCCAGGGGATTGGCTCTCAAGGTGGGGGCAATTTGGTAGAAATAATGCCAATGAAAAATATGAAGAGGCAAATTTTAAGGATGAGGAAGATTCTGTAGCGAAGCCTAAGGGCGACGGAGAAAAGGATTCTGAGACTGCAATTAAAGGTTATGAACCGGTGAGCAATTCTAGAGCAGTAGCTGAGGGTACTTATTCAAAGGTGAAAGAAGAAAACCTAGATGTAGAACAAGGTACTGACTTTGGGTGTGAGTCCGAAACGACGCCTATACGGCCGGTATGTGACGACGCTTCCTGTCGAGAACACGGCGCACGCGCCTTAAGACGGTATTTGAAGAGGAGACCCATTCTACTGAGGAGAATCCCGGAAATAAGGATGAAATATCGGGAGAATAGATTCGGAATTTTGGCCGACATGGGGAGATATTTCCAGGTAATGGCCATCAAGGAAAATGATTGGGACTACCTCCGATTTCTTTGGAAGAGGAAGATGGACGCTTGTAGGGCAACATCCGGTGGTGTGTATGGAGAGGGTGCCGCAGTATGCCGGATTTTTTCTTTTTACAAAAAGAAAGGTGGGGGTATGTTAAAAGTCGTAACATAGTATGTAAATATATTTTTGAATATATGACTAGAGATGTAGATTTTCTAATTGAATGTATAAATTCTTATTATGTAAATTTCCCTTTTGTATATAACTGAGCCGTGTTGTTGAAATAAAGAGTTTCTTAGTAGAGCGAGAGCTTTGCGTGTGTAGCCGCTGGGTTTCTGTCTTCGTTATTTTCCTTTCTTGCTTGATCACCCAAAGGCAGTCCAATCAATATCAAGACCTTTGGTGAGGGTCTTACTTGTTGGGAGGAGGTTCCTTTAATCTGACCTCGCGTAATCTTAACAATTATCTTATTTCTTAAAAATTAAAAAAGCAAAAATAATTTAAACCACAGAATATAAAATATATAACATCGAGAGACTATTTACGGTGTTCTGTTCTTTTATCCCACGCGCGGCGCCAGACTTATAAATAAACTAAAATGGAAGCTCCCTTGAAGGATTGCACCACGCTTGAACAACGTGCAGTTATTCGTTTCTTGAATGCAGAAGGTATTCAAACATCTCAAATATGCCAAAGAATGAAAAATATCTATGGTGAGTCTTATTTGTCTCAAAAAAAAAAATTATAAATGGGTTAACGAGTTCAAAAATGGACGAATTACATGTACCGATATTGAGCGACCTGGACGACCAAGTGTTACAGCGACGCCAAGCACGATAAATGCGGTTGAAAACTTAATTTTGGAGGATAGAAAAATATCCATTTTTACCATAGGCAACGTATGAACAGCGACCTTTATTGTGACCTTCTTGTAAATAAGCTAAAGCCCAGTATAAGAAGCAAAAGAAGTGGAAAGCTTAGTAAAGGTGTTCTCTTCCTTCATGATAATGCAAGGCCGCATACATCATGTAAAACTGTATCTACAATCATTAAATTAGGTTTTGAAGTTTTAGAACACACACATCCTGCATATAGTCCAGACCTAGCCCCCTCTGACTATTTCCTTTTTGGACTACTAAAGAAGGAGTTAAAGGGAAAGCGATTTGACTCGGATGAAGATGTCCAGAAAGTGGTGCAAGATTTTTTTCACACGCTTCCTAAGAGTGCCTATAAAGAGGTATTTACAAGTTGCCAGAACGATGGAGACGATGTATAGAAAGCCAAGGTGATTATTTTGAATAAATCAAGTCCTAATTTTTAATATCGTTCTTATATTTTTTAAATAAATAATAATTCACCTTATTTATTGATCCCACCTTGTATTTTAGAGATATTAGGTCTAAATAGAAACTCTTTCAGGCAGAGCATTCACATATCAGTAAAAAAAAAATAATTTAAATATTTTATATTTTCAAGTGCATGTACAATTTTTATCAGCTTTACGAGCTATTTACAGAAGAAATTTGAGGGTTAGCTGAATAATTAAATATTTTCAAATATTCAATTAAAAAGACATATATTGGATCAAAAAATAATTTATTTTACCAATATTTCAGTTGGCTGAACGCCAACCTTTATCAAGGTTTTATAACATACTAGCGGATGTACCCGGCTTCGCCCGTGTTTTACCCGAGTAAAGGTTTGTCTAACGAATCTCTCGATAAAGTGAACATTTTTTCCCGGTCCCTTGAAAAATACTCGATAAGTTGAATAAAATCAATATTAATCGGTACCCGAGTAAAGGTCTGTCTAACGAACATTTGTTAAAACATTTCTCTATAAACTTATAAAAAGAAATAGATATATTTTGATAATTTGAAACTGATAAAGTGATCATTTTTTCCCGGTCCCTGTGTGCCGTGTCATTCTGAATTTTGTCTTTCCTAATTTTCTACATTACAAAATCATCGTTTTATCTAGTGAACATTTTTTCCCGGTCCCTTGAAAAATACTCGATAAGGTTGAATAAATTCATGGTCTTTTATGGAAGATGGACGAAGTTCCCGGAGGTCATCTTGGGCAAGCTCCCGCGAGGCTTTTTTTCTTGTCTACTTGGCATAGCTGTGTCACCAACTCTGCCCTGATTGGTCGGTGGGCGGCCGGCGGCCGGGCGAATCCATTCTCTCACGGGGTGGGGCAGACCCAAGGTCATCAGGAGCAGCAAACCTAAGCCTATCTCTGTCTCAATGGTGGCGCTGCTTGCGAGTTAAAGCTACAAATCTGAAAATAACTCTAAGGATATTAAAGATATTCAAGATATTATTTTTCGTAAACCTTTCCGGGGATACACCTAATAATATCCCAAAATTTCACGGCGATTGGATGTATGGTTTTTGAATCCATAGAGGACACACACACACACACACAGACATTCATTTTTATATATATACTAGCGGATGTGCCCGGCTTCGCCCGGGTTTTACCCGAGTAAAGGTTTGTATAACGAACATTTGTTAAAACAATTCTCTATAAACATATAAAAAAAGAAAGATATATTTTGATGATTTGAAACTCGTAAATTTGAATCTCTCGATAAAGTGATCATTTTTTCCCGGTCCCTTGTGCCGTGTCATCCTGAATTTTGTATTTCCTAAATTTCTATATTACAAAATAATCGTTTTATAAAGTGAACATATTTTCCCGGTCCCTTGAAAAATACTCGATAAGTTGAATAAAATCATGGTCGTGAATCTCTCGATAAGGTGATAATTTTTTCCCGGTCCCTGTGTGCCGTGTCATCCCGAATTTTGTATTTCCTCGATAAAGTGAACATTTTTTACCGTTCCCTGTGAGCCGTGTCATCCTGAATTTTGTCTTTCCTAATTCTATACATTACAAAATTCTATACATTACAAAATCATCGACACGGGATATCATTTAATGTTGTCTAAAGGGGGTTAAGAGAGCAGTCTCTTTCAAATGAAAAATGCTTTAATTAAGCAGATGTTTAAAGTATAATATATGAGAGAGGCAATCTTACAGGTTGTCGACGCTGTAAAATCCCCAGAGAGAGTGTTTTTGTAGCATCATTCTGTGACTCACACAATGACCCAAGGTCATCAGGAGCAGCAAACTAAGCCTATCTCCGTCTCAATGGTATCGCTGCTTGCGAGTTAAATATACAATTCTGCAAATAACTCTAAGGATATTCAAGATATTCAAGAAATTTTTTTTCGTAAACCTTTCCGGGGATACACCTCATAATATCCCAAAATTTCACGCCGATTGGATGTATGGTTTTTGAATCCATAGAGGACACACACACACACAGACAGACAGACAGACAGACATTCATTTTTATATATATAGACTAGCGGACGTACCCGGCTTCGCCCGGGTTTTACCCGAGTAAAGGTTTGTCTAACGAATCTCTCGATAAAGTGAACATTTTTTCCCGGTCCCTTGAAAAATACTCGATAAGTTGAATAAAATCAATATTAATTGGTTCCCTCGGTAATTGGAAGTTAAAGGAATAGTATCTTGCCTTGGAATTGTATCATTATTCTTGTCTCAAATAAATTGCCGTGTCATCCTGAATTTTGTCTTTCCTAATTTTCTACATTACAAAATCATCGTATCATCATGATAATATTTAGAGCAGATTGATGAAATATAACAGATAAATTAGAATATTTATCTTGATTATTTTAAAGCGAAAAGTTATTTCAAAAAATTCATTTGCTAGAAACCTTCCCAGTACTATACTAAATAACTTCCCAAAGTTTCATGGCGTTCCAATGAGTGGTTTGGTCAGGCATAAAGGACACACACACACATACATTCATTTTTATATATAAATGAATACTATATAATACTAGCGGATGTACCCGGCTTCGCCCGTGTTTTACCCGAGTAAAGGTTTGTCTAACGAATCTCTCGATAAAGTGAACATTTTTTCCCGTCCCTTGAAAAATACTCGATAAGTTGAATAAAATCAATATTAATCGGTACCCGAGTAAAGGTCTGTCTAACGAACATTTGTTAAAACAATTATCTATAAACTTATAAAAAGAAATAGATATATTTTGATAATTTGAAACTGATAAAGTGATCATTTTTTCCCGGTCCCTTGTGCCGTGTCATTCTGAATTTTGTCTTTCCTAATTTTCTACATTACAAAATCATCGTTTTATCTAGTGAACATTTTTCCCGGTCCCTTGAAAAATACTCGATAAGGTTGAATAAATTCATGGTCGTTTATGGAAGATGGACGAAGTTCCCGGAGGTCATCTTGGGCAAGCTCCCGCGAGGAATTTTTTCTTGTCTACTTGGCATAGCTGTGTCACCAACTCTGCCCTGATTGGTCGGTGGGTACTTGGACTTTCGGCCGGCGACCGGGCGAATCCATTCTCTCACGGGGTGGGGCAGACCCAAGGTCATCAGGAGCAGCAAACCTAAGCCTATCTCCGTCTCAATGGTGGCGCTGCTTGCGAGTTAAAGCTACAAATCTGCAAATAACTCTAAGGATATTAAAGATATTCAAGATATTATTTTTCGTAAACCTTTCCGGGGATATGCCTAATAATATCCCAAATTTTCACGGCGATTGGATGTATGGTTTTTGAATCCATAGAGGACACACACACACAGACAGACAGACATTCAATTTTATATATATAGACTAGCGGACGTACCCGGCTTCGCCCGAGGTTTTACCCGAGTAAAGGTTTGTCTAACGAACATTTGTTAAAACAATTCTCTATAAACTTATAAAAAAAAAAGATATATTTTGATAATTTGAAACTCGTAAATTTGAATCTCTCGATAGAGTGAACATTTTTTCCCGGTCCCTGTGTGCCGTGTCATCCTGAATTTTGCCTTTCATAATTTTCTACATTACAAAATCATCGTTTTATCTAGTGAACATAATTTTCCGGTCCTTTGAAAAATACTCGATAAGTTGAATAAAGTCATGGTCGTGAATCTCTCGATAAAGTGATTATTTTTTCCCGGTCCTTGTGTGCCGTGTCATCCTGAATTTTGTCTTTCCTAATTTTCTACATTACAAAATCATCGTTTTATCTAGTGAGCATATTTTCCCGGTCCTTTGAAAAATACTCGATAAGTTGAATAAAATCATGGTCGTTTATGGAAGATGGACGTAGTTCCCGGAGGTCACCCGCCCCCCGCGCGCCAGGACCTCTTGATCACTCTGATTGGCCGGCGGCTGGACGGGGGGGGGGGGCTCTTGATCCCTCTGATTGGTCGGCGAGAACTTGGACTGTCCAACCAACTGGCCGGCGGCCGGACGGGGGAGGAGGGGGGGGGGAGGGGAAGATCTCCGTTGCAAGATGGCGCTGCTTGCGAGTTAAAGCTACAAATCTGCAAATATCTCTAAGGATATTCAAGATATTCAAGAAATTATTTTTCGTAAACCTTTCCGGGGATACGCCTAATAATATCCCAAAATTTCACGGCGATTGGATGTATGGTTTTTGAATCCATAGAGGACACACAGACACACAGACATTCAATTTTATATATATAGACTAGCGGATGTGCCCGGCTTCGCCCGGGTTTTACCCGAGTAAAGGTTTGTATAACGATCATTTGTTAAAACAATTCTCTATAAACATAAAAAAAAAGATATATTTTGATGATTTGAAACTCGTAAATTTGAATCTCTCGATAAAGTGATCATTTTTTCCCGGTCCATTGTGCCGTGTCATCCTGAATTTTGTATTTCCTAATTTTCTATATTACAAAATAATCGTTTTATCTAGTGAACATATTTTCCCGGTCCCTTGAAAAATACTCGATAAGTTGAATAAAATCATGGTCGTGAATCTCTCGATAAAGTGATCATTTTTTCCCGGTCCCTGTGTGCCGTGTCATCCTGAATTTTGTCTTTCCTAATTCTATACATTACAAAATCATCGACACGGGATATCATTTAATGTTGTCTAAAGGGGGTTAAGAGAGCAGTCTCTTTCAAATGAAAAATGCTTTAATTAAGCAGATGTTTAAAGTATAATATATGAGAGAGGCAATCTTACAGGTTGTCGACGCTGTAAAATCCCCAGAGAGAGTGTTTTTGTAGCATCATGCTGTGACTCACACGATGACCCAAGGTCATTAGGAGCAGCAAACTAAGCCTATCTCCATCTCAATGGTGGCACTGCTTGCGAGTTAAATATACAAATCTGCAAATAACTCTAAGGATATTCAAGATATTCAAGAAATTATTTTTCGTAAACCTTTCCGGGGATACACCTAATAATATCCCAAAATTTCACGGCGATTGGATGTATGGTTTTTGAATACATAGAGGACACACACACACACAGACAGACAGACAGACATTCAATTTTATATATATAGATAGATTAATGTGTGTCAACAACAAGCTCAGCGCCACATAACGTCAACAGAATTAAGTTTTAAAAATATGTTTGCTTCTATTCAATGGGGAAAAAAATATTATATATTAAGGACAACATGGGAGCTGAGTTTGTTGTTGACACACATTACAATGTTATAAACTATTTGAGACGCGTAAGATTCTTTTTGAAATTAAACAATTTCTACTGACCTTACTGCAATGAAAAAAATATTGGGAGGGCCTTGCTCATCATTGGTGAACCCTCCCAGCGGTTTCGCCAGTTTAATCTACCATACCGCTGTTATATTGCATTTTTCGATCTTCCTTTCATAGTGATATTGTTGCTAGACTTTTGGAATGGGTATTTTAGATGAACTATGGACATAAGATTTGAGGACAGTAGAATTACATACAATTATAAATATATAATGTGCTTCAAGCAATCGCTCGTAAGGGCAGTAGAAATTGCTTAATTTCAAAAAGTATCTTACTCGTCTCAAATAGTTTCTAATTTTCATAACAGATGGCGCGCAAGTGCATCATAACACATAAATATGTTATAATACCATGAAAAAGGTTGGTATTCAGCCAACAAAAATATTGGTAAAATAAATTATACATTGATCCAATATATGCCTTTTTAATTAAAGATCTATTTATACATCTATTTTCAAAATGTTAAAATATATATCTACCTTTAATAATAACTTTCAAGAATATAAATGATTGTTCCATTGCTCCACCTCTGAATATTCGGTCTTCAATCAATATGGCGCCTCCCTCAAGATTTCTATATCAAAATAAATTGTTT
>CP092863.1:180097768-180140117 GCA_030710605.1 Cordylochernes scorpioides | reverse complement strand
GATCTTCATATTCGTCTGCTATGTAATGAATATTTAATATGGCATAGAGGTTCCATTACCTCTGAAATATGGCGGTCTTGTGGAGATATCTTGGAATAATATTTAATTTAACTATCTATTGTAATATATACCTTTGTAGGACTCTTCATTCTGATGATTGCATTTACCTTCCAAGATATTAATATCTAAAATAATAAATTTATCTTTTTTATTAAATAATACAAAAGGTTTCTGGAATGAATTTCTTTTCATTTCATTATTGCAATCTCAAGCTTCAGGTATTTTCGCCCTTCTAAAGGAGAGTACAAAATGAACAATATTGCCACGTGGAAAATTAGGAAAGACAAAAGAACTTCAGGATGGTGCAGCAATTTATTCAAGGCAAGCACAAAAACTATGAATGATAAACAAAAGATAAGTAATGTAGGAAGATTACAGAGTATCAAAATATAAACAAAATACACCTATCCCCCGATTTACACGGTACTTGTTTTACACGTTTTCGCTTTTACACGGTTTTCAAAATAAGTTTTTTTTTTTGTTGTTGTTGTTTTTATCGCACTATACTAAATGCTACTGTGATTGAACGCATGCGCTGTGTACACATCTCACGAGGAATCCCGAGCTTATGTGCTGACTACATATTTTAACCTGTCAATGCATTTTATTTTTATTTCTGTGTACACCTATTCCCGATTTACACGTTTTTCTCAGGAACGTATCTACCGTGTAAATCGGAGGATAGGTGTACTCTGTTATTAGAATAAAATAAAAAATAATTCGCTTCAATATTTTTGTTTTCCTGTAGACGGGCAGTAATGACCGAAAACTTGAGAATTCATTAATAAAATGAAGAAAAAAAACTCTTCTTCAGAAACCTGTTGTATCAGACGATTCCTATCAATTGTAAATTTATTATTTTGTGGATATCTTGTCTGAAATTATTCTAGCTGCCATATCACCCCATGTATCGATAATTGATGAAAGATATGATAGACTTTTAACATCTTTGATGCGAATATATTACAATTCAAAGTAGGAATACATTTATACCGCCTCCAGAAGCTGTTAGAAGCGTTCATTATTGCTAACAAAGAATTGTATATCGGAAGAAAATATTTGCACAAAATCTTCTTTTCAATATGACATCAAAATAAAAAGAAGGTAGACATTTTGAACCACGTAAAAATAAAATAATAAAGTATCTGTATATAGATACTATCTGGAGAGTTTTGAGGGGAGAGGTGACCTTTATTTTATAGATCTATATCCTCCCGGCAAAATTTCCATTTATATTTTTGCCATAGAATTGGCCTAACTACTTTGCTAAGCTGAACACCTCTTTGACAGATTGTCAAGATTCCATTAGATCCCGTGTGGATCTCATGGAATAAAGTCCGCCCTAGACTGACGAGGGCCATTAGCCTGAAACCATGTTCTATAGGTGGACGCTTCTCAGTTTGCCAAAGCTGGTGTTGTGGCTTTGTTACCGACCTGAGGTCGCTAATTTGCAGCAATGGTCAATAGATGGCGTCTAGGTTTGATGTTCATTCTGTCGGGAGGAAGGTCACCACCTTTATTTTTATATTTTGTAAGTGATGTCGCAAAATGTGGAATTTATTTTATGTCGATCAAAATATAAGTGTGATTGGGAATTTAGAAGTAAGAATATAATAAAAGAGACGTGTCCTTGTCGACTTCAGGCCACAGTTGTATCTGAGATACTTAGACTTATATTTGAGAGGAAATAATGCTAAGGTCAACGGCAAGACGTGTTGTTCGCCAGGAGTTGGCAAGGATCGTGCGTAGAATGCAAGAAGCTAAAAGTAAAACAAAACGGTGCGTTGCTCCATCTTTGGAACTTTGTGGATTATATCTACCTATTCAATCTCCGTGAAAAATATCACAAAGGTGAAATAATACTTGGATCTAGCGAATAAATTGCCTTTTGTCTTTTTGTAAATGTATATAATATCTATCAAAATACGAAACTATTAAAGACGCGTATGACTCTTTTTAAAATTAAACAATTTCTACTGCCCTTACTGCAATGGAAAAATTAAAGGGAGGGCCTGACTCATCAGTGGTGAACCCTCCCAGCGGTTTCGCCCGTTTAATCTACCATACCTCTGTTATATGGTATTTGATGGCGAGCTAATGCATCATAATATAATATCTATGTATATGTAGATTCCACCTTTCAGTGTAGCATATAAAAGCAGAATGATCCAATACAGTATTAGAGCTCTAAGAAGCGGTCTGGTTGATTCAATTATCGAAACCGCTGGTAGGGTTCACCACTGATAAGCCAAGTCCTCCCAATATATTTTCATCGCAGTAAGGACAGTAGAAGCTTGATTTATTTGTGAAAAGAAACATTCGTGTTTTAATGTTTTCATTAGTTATATATAGATAAAGTGTTATTGTTCTCTATTAGTATACTAGCCGAATGACCCGGGCAACGCCCGGGTTTTACCCGATTAAATGCTTTTATTAAAATACTATTCGTTACAATTATAAATTGGCGCCGTGGATGTTATTCTTGTATAATATATAAATTAGTTTTGAAAATTGTAAAAAAAAAAGAAAAATGCATCGGCCAGGAATCGAACCCGGGCCGCCCGCGTGGCAGGCGAGCATTTTACCACTGAACCACCGATGCTTATGAGAAATGGCCATGTTTGGGTATTTATTCCATTCACAAAATCAAACGGTGACAGAATTGTTGATTGATTGTTGATTATGACTCTGATACTTGTATATTTTAATAATATCTGTTGTGATTTTCTACAAGTTGTGTCTGTCCAAGTGTCTCTCCGTGTAGATCTTATGTATGGACCAACTTCTGAGTCCAATCACCTCTCGTGAAATCTTCTGTCTGATGGAACTACCTCGGCTGGCGGCGTTCTGACATTCTCTTATACTGAACGTTTTCTCTCAGTCAAAATATAATTTCCAAATGGTTCCCTGTCAGACAGAGAGGCACGAATATTGTCTACTATGCAAATTATTTATCTCAATTAATATGAACGGGATATCTGCGCAATTTGCATATTTTACATATATTGGTGAGCTAACTTTACCTTCAAATTTACATATTTTCGGCCCAGTAATTCTTTGTTTTGAAATTTCAGAGTGGCGCAGTGTTTAATTATATAATTGGAAGACTTTTAACAACATGGCGGGAAGATAATATCAAAACTAAAAGTGTTATGTGCGAATTTTTACAAAAGGGAGAATATAGGTATTCCCTCATATACATATCAAGTGACATATACATATTGATTGAATAAGATCGCTAAAATAAGCAGAAATCAGAATTGACGAAACAGCTAGGAAGTTTAACCACCATGGAGTAAGGCCAATATTGCTGCGAAATCAGAGTAGATAATTAATTTGAATCCAGTAATGTAAATGAGGTAGTATATACCGACATTTTTGAAAGAGGGCGAAAAGAAAAAAAAACTTATTACGCGATGGTATTGTAGGGTTAAATAATTCCAATTGCCACACCTAGATGGCGCTGTGTTAAACTTTGGGTGTTATAAAAGTTACATTTTGTAAATGTAAATATTAAATTATTATTTTTTAAATTATTTTATATTTTATTGTAAACAATATGTTATATTTCTTTTTTGTTAGAATACCATTTAGCTAAAAATTGTATAACGACTGTAATAATCTTCTCGGTTATATTTAGACGACAAGACGAAATAAAAGAAGAGTTTCTTTAATGGACATATATCGATGCAAGCTTTCGGGCAAAAACCCTTCTACAGGCGTGATTACGGCGACAAACGTGGCACTATAATGCAGGTACTGTGGCTAGAAAGAGAATATATACACATGATTATTTACATATTTGCGGAATAAACTATGTAAATAAGAATTTGCATTTGTTATGACTATTATAATTAGAGAGATAATAGGCAAATAGGACATTTGTATATTTGGAGTTTGAGACTATAGGGGATAATGCTAACGTAAATTGTATGCCTAAATAAGTCGAGAGACTTTTGAAATAAAAACAACTTTTAGTGGCTAACCGTGTCTGTGGTGATTAATGATCCTACAATATCATAAACGACTATAAAAGAATTTCCCTCAATTGACTTTATAAAAGATGGAGTCCATTGTGGGTGAGAGGAGAGAGAATTGATATAATTACCACGGGAAGCTATTTACCTACCAACCTTCCATTCCCAGTAAAACGCTTTATTGCACAATAGAGAATACTCCGTTTTTCAGAAAACCCGTACCAAAATCCACAGTGAGCGAGATACAGTATGCCATCTTTACAAAGAAAAAATAGAAATTGAAATATCTTATTATATCTCTCGGTGTCAGTATATTAGCGAAGAAAGAGAAATGTTCTTCTCAAAAGTAAACGACAGCCAACTTACCTCAGTACAAAGTATTTTAACCAGCGCCATATCAAGTCGAATGGTTGCTCTGTACCTATATACATATCTGTAACTTTTACAAAGCAGTAAGTAGGAATTGAGAGTGATCGTTTTCTCCTCCACTACATGATGGTGATTGATCATCGTGAGGATATTGTTGTAAGCCGGCAAAGAGAGAGGAGAATCTGTATAAGTCTGGTGTCTTAATAAAGGCTTTTTGTGTGTGATTTAATTACCTATATTATTCGAGCATACTTGAATACTCCAATTTACTCTAAAGTGGACATTCTCTCTCTCTCTTATAAAGGTTTAACATTTGGTTTCTGAGCATATTTTTCAAAATGGTTGAGCTTTTACCCAGTCTATTTTCATTTCCAAAATGGAGAAATGAAAATTTCTCTCTCTCATTATCTATTGCAAAATAAACACCTTTTAGCCTCATATTTTCCAGCGTGTACCTTGAATTCAAATATTCCTACATGCATAGAGACAAAACATAGGGAAATTGTACCTTTTAGCATGTATATCGGGATTTAGACAATAACTCTGAAAGATACACGCATAGACAAAACTTAAGGAAGTTGTACCTTTTAGCATGTATATCGGGATTCAGACAATAACTCTGAAAGATACACGCATAGACAAAACTTAAAGAAGTTGTACCTTTTAGCATGTATATCGGGATTCAGACAATAATTCTGAAAGATATTACAGTGACCTTTATTGAAGACACACGAGATAACCAAGTGTGAACAAAATTGCCTCTGTCTTCTTTAAAAAAACTGACAAAAAAACAGAGTATAATTATGTCCACTATGAAATAGAAAAATATTGTGTTTTCCATGTTTATTTTATTCAAAATATTAATTATGGTGTCAATATATCCTTGGATAACTGCTTCTAATTATTACGACAGGCGAATATTCAAAATTTTAGTTCGTTTATATAGAAAAAATCGTTTGATACTCAACAATCACCTATTGCAAAAACGTCTTTCTCTGAATTAGACCTACCATACAAAAGCAGTGAGTTTTTTTTATTATTATCCCTAGAACACGTGGTACAGGTCATGATAAACATAGTAGGTAGAAGTTGGCGACTACTTTTACTGCAAATGCACCACATGTCTACACATGTGAAAAACAGTTCGACTTTGCACTTACAAATATGCCAGAGCCCCGTTTAGTTACTTGCACTCGCTTGTGGGGTTGGATTTTTCAAGAATCGAGGGACATTGGAGATTTTTTTTTCATTAAAAAAACGTACCCAATTCTGGATTCGATCCCGGGACGTAGCGGTTGAAAACCAACGGTTTAGACCATCCTTCCACCGACCCACGATGAATATTTTAAGCCGTGATGATAAAAAGCTGGTGAAAATATAAAATAAAGTTTTATAAAATAATAAATATTTTTTCCGAGTCTCTTCCTCTTATTAAAAACCAAGCAGTTTGTTCCCAAGAGAATTTTCTGGAAAAAAGGTAAATACTCGGAAAGAGAAAAAGAGCTGGTGTTGTCTATTAGCACAACTTTATAAAAATTAAATTAACTTTGTAAATTATTATATGTACATTTTTAACGTAAATTTAATTTGAATTATTTTTTAAAATCTATTTGTTCTCTATAGAAATAGTCAGAAATAAGAAATATTCAAAAGAATCTTTTGAATTTATTTATTTAATTTTGTATTCTGCTTTTTCAACATTAATAAAGAAAGGCAAGTATAATATACAACTTTGAAATTAATTCGCTCAAATCTCTGGTGAGTGTGAGATATTTCAAACTAATTCTCTTTCTTCTCAGAGCTGATAAAAAGAAAAAAAAATCAAATTTTAATATAAAATATATTTCGTCGTAGAGGTCCATTTTGCACCACGCTGACGAGGGCAAACAGCCCAAAACGCGTTCGTGGTTGACTTTTGTTGATTAAACAAACAAATGGGTTGACCAAATATCAGGGAACAGACTAATTCAACGTTTAATTGATTTCTGTTCCAATAGATGGCGCTCTTCCATCTAAAAACGTTCATTATAGTGGTCCGAATATGCCTAATTTGTTATATATATATATATTACCGATAGGATAATTTCAAAATTCATAAAATTTGTTATTTAGTTTACACATGTGAGGTTTGGATTTTATATATTTATAATAAATAAGTTAAACGATTAGCAACTCTTAATAATTGGTTTATACGAATAAAAATAAAATGATAAGAGGAGCTTCTTTTATAAATTTTAATGCGCAAGCTTTTGGACAAGACGTCCTTCTACAGGCATGGATAGTGGTAATACTAACGAGTATAACCTAACATTGAGCGTTTTTTATGGCTCAATGTTAGGTTATACTCGTTTGTATTACCACTATCCATGCCTGTAGAATGACGTCTTGTCCGAAAGCTTGCGCATTAAAATTTATAAAAGAAGCTCCTCTTATCGTTTTATTTTTATTCGTATAGTAAATAAGCAGTTAGCATATAGTAGTATAAAGAATAAAATAAAGTAACACCAGCAAAACATCGGCGGTGGTGCATCCTTGTAAACTTCCTGCTGTTTCCCTGGCGTGTGAAGAAATAGATTCGAGCAATACAGGAAAGATAGAGGATGGAGAGAAAACTTTCCAGGAAATGGCGAAGACAGTTTCTGAACACCTGGTAGTCACACAGCAGTGATTTGCTAAACTGCCATCACATTTGGGAGAGCGGTTCTCATTTACTTCCTTCCTTCAGCCATCAGTTGGACATTCCTATTTGGGAATTGTTATCAGACACTCAACACAGGCGTTAGTAACAATGTGCAAATTACTGTCTGATTTCTCTCTTTTTATTTAAATTCACCTAATATCAATCTAACAAAATATCAACTTTATACTTCTAATAAAAATATACACTCATGGAGAAAACTTAAAGAAGTTTTATCTTTCAGTATGTACGTATATCGGGATTCAGACAATAACCCTGAAAGATACACTCACGGACAACACTTAAGGAAGTTAAAATTTTACACAAATAAATTTACTGGCAATGCGTTTCTTTTTTAAATCTCTACAGACCTTACTGCAATGCTATGATTTAATGAATGAGAGGGCTTGGCTCATCAGTAGTGAACCCTCTCAGCGGTTTCGCCAAATTAATCTCTAGACCGTTCTACTATTGTATTGGGCTGGTTTTGTTATATACCCTGCATTTTCTATGAAAGGCAGCTAAATCATAGCATTGCAGTAAGGTCTGTAGAGATTTAAAAAAGAAACGCATTGCCAGTAAATTTATTTGTGTAAAATTTTAACGATAGAGGGCAATAAAATATAATTTA
Source organism: Cordylochernes scorpioides (assembly GCA_030710605.1). Classification (NCBI taxonomy): domain Eukaryota; kingdom Metazoa; phylum Arthropoda; class Arachnida; order Pseudoscorpiones; family Chernetidae; genus Cordylochernes; species Cordylochernes scorpioides. Next base: position 180,132,403 of record CP092863.1, on the reverse strand, counting down.
CTAATATATAATGGTTATGAAAACATGTTTTGCGCGGAAGAGCTTTGCTCGATGCAATACCTTGAAATTTATATGTATGTACCTCTACAGACCTATAAGCTTATGTCCATAGTTCACTAAACACCATGTAGCTGCCTTTCATAGAAAATGCAGGGTATATAACAAAACCAGTCCAATACAATAGTAGAGCGGTCTAGAGATTAATTTGGCGAAACCGCTGAGAGGGTTCACTACTGATGAGCCAAGCCCTCTCATTCATTAAATCATAGCATTGCAGTAAGGTCTGTAGAGATTTAAAAAAGAAACGCATTGCCAGTAAATTTATTTGTGTAAATTTTAACGATAGAGGGCAATAAAATATAATTTACTAATATATAATGGTTATGAAAACATGTTTTGCGCGAAAGAGCTTTGCTCGATGCAATGCCTTGAAATTTATATGTATGTACCTCTACAGACCTATAAGCTTATGTCCATAGTTCACTAAACACCATTTAGCTGCCTTTCATAGAAAATGCAGGGTATATAACAAAACCAGTCCAATACAATAGTAGAGCGGTCTAGAGATTAATTTGGCGAAACCGCTGAGAGGGTTCACTACTGATGAGCCAAGCCCTCTCATTCATTAAATCATAGCATTGCAGTAAGGTCTGTAGAGATTTAAAAAAGAAACGCATTGCCAGTAAATTTATTTGTGTAAAATTTTAACGATAGAGGGCAATAAAATATAATTTACTTAAGGAAGTTGTATCTTTTAGCATGTATATCGGGATTCAGGCAATAACTCTGAAAGATACACTCATGAACAAAATTTAAGGAAGTTGTACCTTTTAGCATGCATATCGGGATTCAGACAATAACTCTGAAATTTATCCTCTTGGACAAAACTTAAGAAAGTTGTACCTTTAAGCATGTATATCGAGATTCAGACAATAACTCTGAAAGATACACTCATGGACAAAACTTAAGGAAGTTGTACCTTTTAGCATGTATATCGGAATTCAGACAATAATTCTGAAAGATACACTCATGGACAACACTAAAGGAAGTTGTACCTTTTAGCATGTATATCGGGATTCAGACAATAACTCTGAAAGATACACTCATGGACAAAATTTAAGGAAGTTGTACTTTTTAGCCTGTATATCGGGATTCAGACAATAACTCTGAAAGATACACTCATGGACAAAACTTAAGGAAGTTGTACCTTTTAGCATTTATATCGGGATTCAGACAATAACTCTGAAAGATACACTCATGGTCAAAACTTAAGGAAGTTGTACTTTTTAGCATGTATATCGGGATTCAGACAATAACTCTGAAAGATACACTCATGGACAAAACTTAAGGAAGTTGTACCTTTTAGCATTTATATCGGGATTCAGACAATAACTCTGAAAGATACACTCATGGTCAAAACTTAAGGAAGTTGTACTTTTTAGCCTGTATATCGGGATTCAGACAATAACTCTGAAAGATACACTCATGGACAAAACTTAAGGAAGTTGTACCTTTTAGCATGTATATCGGGATTCAGACAATAACTCGGAAAGATACACTCATGGTCAAAACTTAAGGAGGTTGTGCCTTTTAGCATGTATATCGGGATTCAGACAATAACTCTGAAATATACACTCATGCACAAAACTAAAGGAAGTTGTTTTTTTTTTTTAGCATGTATATCGGGATTCAGACAATAACTCTGAAAGATACACTCATGGACAAAACTTGAGGAAGTTGCACCTTTTAGCATGTATATCGGGATTCAGACAATAACTCGGAAAGATACATTCATGGACAAAACTTAAGGAAGTTGTACCTTTTTGCCTGTATATCGGGATTCTCCTATCTATTTATACTCTTTGTAACTCATTTAATCAACATTTTTAATGACTCTACTCTACCAGGCATATACCTCCCTAATTTTGGAACGGTCCACCTTTTGATGTATGCCGACGACATAATTCTCATAGGAGAATCAAAAATCAATCTACAAATAAAAATCAACATGTTGAAAAAATACTTCGAAACAAATCATCTAACCCTGAACGAATCAAAATCCAAGATAATGGTTTTCCGAAATGGTGGCCGCCCTGCAAAATCGGACAAATGGTTCTGGGGAGACCAACTGTTGACAGTGACATCGAAATATCTCTATCTTGGCTATCCCCTCATAACAACAATCTCGTTTAATCAAGTGGCTTCATACTTTAAAGGCAAAGCGCTTGCAGCTACCGGCGAAGTATGGAAAATTATGGAGAAATCCAGGTTGAATTCATTTGGTTCATCAATGAAACTATTAGACTCGATTATCCTGTCAACTCTGCTGTATTCTGCTCCAATTTGGGCAAACGAAAAATACAAAATCTTGGATAAATTCAGAATAACTATCTCCGACGACTATTGAACTTGCCGAGTAACACACCAGGCTACATACTACGCATGGAAACCGGACGCTTCTCACTAGGAGTCACAGCCAACCAAACTAATTCTAAAGTTCTGGTTAAGAATATTAAAAATGGAAAAATCCAGATTGCCCGCAATCTGTCTAGCCCAATTATGGGAAACGTCCACTCTAACGAATACCTTTATAGGTTTTACAGAAAATTTAATGAATATCCTAAACTCAACTGGAATCATGTGGTTAAAGAATTGTTCAGACTCCAATATTCTACAGAAAGCAATACCTCAAATTATCAGAATCACTATAGAACAGTCTATCCAAACCGATCAATCAAGAATAACCAATTCGAAGCTGCACATACACTACAAATATTTACATAAAACATTCGCAGCAGAAAACTATCTACTAAGTGAACTCCCACTGCCGACTAAACGCCTCATTGCGCAATTGAGAATTCTATTTGTGTTATATCGAGAAGACAATATAAAATATCTAAGGACAGAAGACTTATATTGCCAACTATGCAAAAAAAGAACCGAAAATGAATTAGAACATTATATATTTGAATGCATGCCTCTTGACACGGAAAAAAATACCATTTTCTAAGATAGGCCATACACACCTCACATTATATTCTTTATTATCCAACTTTATAGACAATAGTTCAGTAGCTTTGAATCTACATAACTTCCATAAAAATGCTGTAAAAAAGAAAGACTTAACCGAACATCCAAACATACCAAAATTTCTGCTTGATTAGAAGGACAGAGCCAATTTCCAATTATTTGTTTAGGCAGGTACGATAAGTTAACCCCCACACTGATAAAACGGTGTTAACCTTAAAACCCTGAACACTCGGATTTTCCTGGAAAATCTCTTAAAGATTTTTTGAAAATGACATGGCCCACCGGTGCTGTGTGAGCAGAAGAGCTTAAATTGACTTGTTCCATATGTAAATACCTGTTTTCTTTCCTCTTTTCGCTCTCCACTTCTCCCATCCATATTTCCATTTTTTTTTCTTTCTTATATATTTTTTTATTTTTTCTTATAATCTGTATAACACAAAGCAATAATGCGCCATCTATACATATAAAATAAAAGGATTTAAAAACGCGAATGTTTCTTTTATACATAAAACGAACTTCTACTGTCCTTACTGCGATGAAAAAATATATTGGTAGGGCTTGGCTCATCAGTGGTGAACCCTCCCAGCGGTTTCGCCAATTTAATCCCCCAGACCGCTTCTCAGAGCTCTAATACTGTATTGGATCATTCTTCTTTTATATGCTACACTGAAGGATGGAATCTTAGAAATGGTTTTCAAGTAAACTATGGACATAAGCTTATAGGACAGTAGAATTACATTCAAATATTTGCTTCGAGCAATGCTCTTCAGCAAACTATAAAGACAAGGCCATTAGGAATAAATTAACACAAAGCAATAACGCGCCATCTATAAATATAAAATAAAAGGATTTAAAAACGCGAATGTTTCTTTTATACATAAAACGAACTTCTACTGGCCTTACTGCGATGAGTAGTCTTTATAGTTTGCTGAAGAGCATTGTTCGAAGCAAATATTTGAATGTAATTCTACTGTCCTATAAGCTTATGTCCATAGTTTACTTGAAAACCATTTCTAAGATTCCATCCTTCAGTGTAGCATATAAAAGCAGAATGATCCAATACAGTATTAGAGCTCTGAGAAGCGGTCTGGGGGATTAAATTGGCGAAACCGCTGGGAGGGTTCACCACTCTTGAGCCAAGCCCTCCCAATATATTTTTTCATCGCAGTAAGGACAGTAGAAGTTCGTTTTATGTATAAAAGAAACATTCGCGTTTTTAAATCCTTTTATTTTATATAATCTGTATATATTTACCATATGTATATAATCTTTCTCCATTTTTTATTACCCACTTTCATAGGTTTTTCTCCGTCTTGTAACCCCAAGGAGAATCCTCTGTAAGACCTGTATGTCTTAATAAAGGCTTTTGTGTGTGTGTGTGTGTTTTGGGATTCAGACAAAAACTCGGAAAGATATTTTGATACACATTGATCTTTATTGAAGACACATGATATAACCAAGTGTGAACAAGATTGCCTCTTTTTTCCTCAAAAAATAGACGAACGGCGACAAAAAGACTTTCTACTTTGCTAAGTTTTGTCCATGAGTGTAAGTTTCAAGTAATATCAAGTAGAGATTCAGAATAAAGAATCCACTAAGAGGATTAATCAACTTGGAATAGATAACCTGTAATCAGCTACAGGAATTTCAGCTTTAAAATCTTCTAGAATCGATTTTTGCCGATCTCGGCAGCTGGAGTTGCCTAAAAATAAATCTGGATGGAAAAGTCATTCGCAATTTAACTCCGCCGATCGATTTATTCCGCCTCACGCTATTTGAATCTCTGAGTGATTTTTTCTGTGGCATCACACTTTCTTTAATCGTAGAAATTTTGATTGTAATTAACACACACAAGTATACGTACATTTTATATTTGTAGAATCACACTTTCTTTAATCGTAGAAATTTTGATTGTAATTAACACACACAAGTATACGTACATTTTATATTTGTAGAATTACACTTTCTTTAATCGTAGAAATTTTGATTGTAATTAACACACACAAGTATACGTACATTTTATTTGTAGAATCACACTTTCTTTAATCGTAGAAATTTTGATTGTAATTAACACACACAAGTATACGTACATTTTATATTTGTAGAATTACACTTTCTTTAATCGTAGAAATTTTGATTGTAATTAACACACACTAGTATACGTACATTTTATTTGAGTCAAAAGGCGTTCCATAAGTTTATATAAAAAGGCATACCTGGATCTTTAAAGAAAAAAAACTTTTTTTCTCAAAATATTATGAGAGATTGCTCCCTCTTTATTGTACAGAACTGCAATAAATTGATAAAGAGGGAGCAATTTCTCGAAATATTTTGAGAAAAAATTGTTGTTTTTTTCTTTACAGATCCAGGTATGCCCTTTTATATAAACGTATATGTTATTCCAGAGAATGTCAAAGAAGAATGTGAATGGTTTTATTACACAAGTAAATCATTGAGCAAAATCGAACTAAAAATGGCCTATGTTACAGGAATCCTCTTTGAATAATGTACTTTGGCCCAAGGTGTTTGCTTTTTTCATGAAAAATTCTGGAACACACTCTAAGAAGTTTTCTTTCAGAGAATCTTCTGATTTCTATATAAAGGATTTTGAAAATTATAAACGTTTTTTTCCCCCGAAGTTTTGATTTCATGCTAGGGCAAAGTTCACATAGTAGAAGGTAAGGGATGCATGGCGAATATATTACTCATCCTATTTTTCCTTTTCAAATATTCGTCAATAACTTATGAGACTAAGTCCCAGGATTTGTGTGGAACAACCGCCACCAATTCGCTGAAGGCTAATCATGTCCAAGGCTGTCTCTAGAAAAAAATTATATATAAGTCATTATTTTCATAATATCCAAGATGTATAATTTCTTTTCACCAAAATAAGTATGTATTATTTATCTACTTAAAAGATTATGACGCAACTCTAGCCATTTTTTTCCTACATCTATTTTAATTAAAAACAAAGTATTTATACAGTAAATGATGATGATAAATAATCTCTATGAATATTAATACATAACAACTTCTCCCCACAACCAAAATTTATATTTCAAAAAACTTCGAAGGCCTTCTTAATCTTGAGGACCTTCTCAAAATAGGACTCGACGCTTCACCAGTAGGATCTATTTCCTGACCAGCTTGGGGGTCTTCAATATTAGGTGACTCTTGTGGAGTTGACGATGTAGACGGAGTTGCTTCACTTTCTCCACAACCTCTGACTTGATCTAAATGCCGGTTTAAAATTTCTCCGTCATCTGTCTCTACCTTGATAGAAACAGGACCAGTTTTCTCCTGCACTACACCTGGTAGCCATCTGGGGCCATGGTACCCTCGTGCTATAACTGCCTGTCCTTCATTTACTACTCTATGGGGTTTCCAATTTCTTATAAACCTGTCTTCTTGTCGTATCCTTCTCTCCGACACACTTTCAGGATGAAATTTATCTATGAGACTCTTCAGGTTTCTGTTCATCAACAACTGTGCTGGGGATTTTTGCGTCGTGCTGTTTATAGCTATTCTCATCGATAACAAAGATCTAGATAACCTAGTCGTCCAATTTCCCGAGCTGTTCTTAGCAGATTTTTAAGCGTTTGAATAGCTCTCTCCACCTGCCCATTTGACGCTGCATGATAAGGCGCACACAAGATATGCCTTACGCCATTTCTTTTTAAGAAAGTCTTGAAAAGTTCCGATGTGAAGGATGTACCATTATCTGAAACTATCACATCCGGCAACCCGTGAGTCGCGAATATTTCCCTTAGACTATTGATGGTAGTTTCAGTAGATGTTGTAGACACGATTTTAGCCTCAATCCACTTAGAATAGGCATCTACTACAACCAGAAAAAGTTTTCCTTGAAAAGGACCCGCATGATCAATATGTAGTCTCGACCAAGGTCTTGATGGCCAAATCCAAGGATATACGTCAGATTTTGGCGGATCGTGACTACACGACAAACAAACTGCACAACTGGATATCATCCGTTCAATATCTTTATTCATCCCGGGCCACCAGCATAATCCTCGAGCTAGCGCTTTTGTTTCCACTATGCCAATATGAGTGTCATGCAAGAGATTTAAGATGTCTCTTCTCAACTTTTCAGGAATTATCACTCTGCTCCCCCACAGCAAGCAATCTTTGTGAACTGAAATCTCACTAGACCTGTTGGAAAAATCTTTAAACTTCTCCTCATACCTCTGTTCAGGCCACCCATTCATTGCCCAAAATTTTATCCAAGACAGAATAGGATCCTTATTAGTTAACTTTGCAACTTCAGAAGAACTAACAGCAGCATTTTCTGACTCAATGAAAAAAACCTCGGGTGGGTTTGGAACTTCACTTGGTGATTCATTCAATGGTAGTCTGCTGAGTGCATCTACATTCCCATTTGTTCTTCCTGGTTTATATTCTATAGAGTATGAATATGCAGACAGAGTTAGGCACCATCTTAACATGCGAGGTGATAAAACTTGAGGTATCGGTTTACTAGGGTTGAAAAGGCCAATGAGAGGTTTATGGTCTGTCAAAATTTTGAATTTCCTCCCCAGAAGATACTGATAAAATTTAGATACAGCAAATATTACTGCCAATGCTTCTCTATCAATCACAGCATATCTTCTTTCAGTTTTATTCAAGGTCCGGGAGGCGAATACAACTGGTCTTTCAACTCCATGATCTACTTGGGACAATATGGCTCCAATGCCATACTCAGAAGCATCACAGCTGACCAGAATAGGCAGATTATCATCAAAATGAGCTAAAACAGACTCAGAACTGATTAAGTTTTTAGCTTCTTTAAAGGCTCTTTGATGCTCTCTGTTCCACCTCCAAGGATTATTACTGTCTAAAAGTTAATGAAGAGGTTCAACTACTGAGGATTTATTTCTTAAAAACCTCTCATAATAATTTAAAAGTCCTAAAAAAGACATCAATTATTTTTTATTAGATGGTGGTCTGGCATCTTTAATTGCTCTCAACTTTTCTTCGGATGGATGAATTCCGTTATTGTCAATTTTCATTCCTAAAAATTCAATTTCTGGAACATAAAATTTACATTTTTTTCTTTTAAGACGGAGTCCTGCTTCCTTGAAACGCAAACTAACTTTTTCAGTTTTTTTCATAAGGTCACCACAATTTATTCCTGATATAAGGACATCGTCCAAATAAACTGCTACTCCATCAATCCCCATTAGAAGAGTGTCCATAAATCTTTGGAAGGTTCCGACTGCGGAATGCAATCCAAAGGGAAGACCTTTAACTCTATACAATCCTCTGGGCGTATTAATGGTAAGAATTTCAGAAGATTCATCATCCACCTTTAATTGTTGATAGGCTTGGGCCATATCTAATTTAGTAAATACCTTACCACCTCTCAACCTGTCCAAAAGTTGTGGAATTGTGGGCAGTGGATATTTATCTGGGTTGGTATATAAGTTAACTGTTGTCTTGTAATCATGACAAATCCTTATTGTTCCATCATTTTTTAGAACCGTAACAATTGGTGATGCCCATTTAGAAATTTTTATTGGTTCAATAATTCCTTGCTCTTCCAGGGATTTCAGCTTTTTATCCACCAACTCTCTTAGAGCAAAAGGCACTGCCCTGGCCTTTACAAATTTTGGCACAGCATTTTCAGGAAGATCAATGTGAATTAAAGGGCCATTGTAAGCATCTATTTCTTCCTTGAACAATTCCTCGAATTCAGGAGATATCGGATTACTTCCATTTATATTCAAGAAATTTATTTTTAAATGGAAAGCTCCGAACCATTGTCTTCCTAGAATATTAGGACCCAGTCCATCAGCCACCAAAATTGGCATGCTTTTTGTGCAATTTGCGACTTTAGCCATCACATTGAGTTTTCCTATAATTTTTACTACATCTGATGCCCTTGTTCTTAAAGAAATATCAGATTTACTAAGTTGCGTCATTTTCCAGTACTTTAAATAGGTTTCTTCATTCAGTATTGAATGCATACTACCTGAATCTATTAGCATTGTTATTTTATTTCCATCTAAATTTGCTGTAATGTAGAATGGACAATTTTCATCATCTGATTTGAGGCTATTCAAAAATGGATAACCAAAACTATTATTTTTATTATGTAAATATGAAAGATTATTCGCCTTTGTTAAACAAGCCTTTTGTGAATGACCTATTTTGCCACACTTAAAACATTTAGCATTTTGGAATTTACATACTTTTGGCAAGTGGTTGCCCTTGCAACGAATGCAAACCAGTTTGTTTACACTTTTTCTAAAACTATTAGAATTGATTTTATTTGGCTTAAACTTAGGCGATTCAAATTTATTTAATTTACTAATTACATTTAATTCTGGCATTTTTTCCTGTAGAATACTTGCATCTGCACTAGCCGACTCATCACACAGTGCCAAATTCAAAGCCTTTTCAAAGGTTAAATCCTTTTCAGACAATAGTCTTTTAACCAGCGATTCATTTCTCAAGCCACACACAAGTCTATCTCTTAAGCGATCATCTAAATCAATAAATTCAGTTTTCGCTTAATTTTCTTAGTTCAGCCACATAGGCGGATACCGATTCTGTGCCTTGATTTCTTTTATTGAAATGGTATCTTTGTACAATTACGTTTGGTTTAGGGCAGAAATGGCCAGTCAATAGCTTGATCAATTCGCTATAATCAATATCATTTAAAGATTTAGGTGCGGCCAATGATCTTGCCAGAGAAAATGTTTCAGGACCTATTAAAGTCAATAATATTGCCTTCTTTTGTTCAATATTTTCAATGCCATTCGCCACGAAATAAAAATTAATTCTTTCGAGATATGCAATCCACCCTTCAGGCTTAGATAAATCAAAATTTTCAAGCTTGCCAAAACTTGCCATTTTAAAAATAAAGTTCACTTACCTAAGCTTTAACTTAGTACAAATAAAAGAATTTCTTCAGCTTTAACTTAATAAAAGATTTACCTTCGTCGCCAATTATTATGTATCTACTTAAAAGATTATGACGCAACTCTAGCCATTTTTGCATACATCTATTTTAATTAAAAACAAAGTATGTATACAGTGAATGATGATGATAAATAATCTCTATGAATATTAATACATAACAGTATGTAAATATGTTAAGCCTGTGTTAAAATGTAAATATACAAATTCATCCATCTATAAAAACATCACAAAAATAAACGTGGCAGATATCGCGGACAAATGCTACGGCAAGTCGCGGGTGCGTTGCTCTCCATTCCAAGAGTCTAGAATCACTCTCACTATGAAAGGAAGTTCGAAAAATACAATATAACAGCGGTATGGTAGATTAAACTTGCGAAACCGCTGTGCGAAACTGATGAGCCAGGCCCTCCCATTAATTTTTCCATTTCAGTAAGGACAGTAGAAATTGTTTATTTTTAAAAAGAATCATACGCGTCTATAATAGTTTCGAATTTTGAAAACCTAAATTAAAAGAAACTTTTAACCCGAATTATATTTTCCTTTTTCAAAAATGTTCTGGGTAACTATTGCTCACATAAAACAATTATATGTAACACTAATTCATTATAATCAGTTTTACCTATATATTTACATAAGATAGAATTGAACATTTATTAGTGAAACATATAGTCTCACACCTACTTTATGTTTAGCCCTTTATTATGGTAAAGTTTTAATAAGGCAAAAAATATCTGCCATTCTAGACCTGCTCATATAGAACAGGATAATAATCGAATCATAATATAGATAGGATAATTAGAAAAAATTAGTTTCATAATAAAGGACAAGCGGGAATTTTATAAATTATCAACATATATAGTCACGACCATCATGGGCGGGCGGGCGGGCCGGCAGGCCGGTTCTGTCACGGATGCGCGCGCATCATCATTATGATCATTATCATTATCCAAATAATTTGGATTATAGATTAGAAGGTAATAAGACCAAATCTACTGATAAGGTACAATTTGGAATATAGATTAGAAGCAGAAGGTAATAAGACCAAATCTAATGATAAGGTACAATTTGGATTATCAACATATATAGTCACGACCGTCTTTCCTCAATTCCTCAATTCCTCATCGCTGTCACGGATGCGCGCGCATCATCATTAATATAATATAAAAATCCAACAATGAAGATTGAATGTAAGATAAAAAGCCAACAATGAAGAGTGAATGTAATATAAAAAGCCAACAATGAAGAATAAATGTAAGATAAAAAGCCAACAATGAAGAATGAATGTAAGATAAAAAGCCAACAATAAAGAGTAAATGTAATATAAAAAGCCAACAATGAAGAATAAATGTAAGATAAAAAGCCAACAATGAAGAGTAAATATAATATAAAATGCCAACAATGAAGAATAAATGTAAGATAAAAAGCCAACAATGAAGAGTAAATATAATATAAAAAGCCAACAATGAAGAATGAATGTAAGATAAAAAGCCAACAATGAAGAGTAAATATGATATAAAAAGCCAACAATGAAGAATGAATGTAAGATAAAAAGCCAACAATGAAGAGTAAATGTAATATAAAAAGCCAACAATGAAGAATAAATGTAAGATAAAAAGCCAACAATGAAGAGTAAATATAATATAAAAAGCCAACAATGAAGAGTGAATGTAAGATAAAAAGCCAACAATGAAGAGTAAATGCAATATAAAAAGCCAACAGAGTGAATGTAAGATAAAAAGCCAACAATGAATAGTAAATGTAATATAAAAAGCCAACAATGAAGAATGAATGTAAGATAAAAAGCCAACAATGAAGAGTAAATATAATATAAAAAGACAACAATGAAGAGTGAATGTAAGATAAAAAGCCAACAATGAAGAGTAAATATAATAAAAAAAGCCAACAATGAAGAGTAAATCTCTATATATATAAAAATGAATGTTTGTATGTTTGTCTGTTTGTATGTTTGTTTGTATGTCCGGTATACAAATTCGCAGTAGTTCACTAATTCAAACCAAAATGTCCATACATAGGTAAAAAAAATACGGGGAAGACGATAGGCTATTTTAAAAAATATATAAATCAATTATTAAAACTATATATTTTTAGTCAGAAAATGATGATGACGATATTGCTGTATCATGTTTGATTATCAGATACAAAATTATATCGGGAAAAATTCCAAAAAGCAGAGACCACGGGTGAAACCAGTTCATTATTTTGTACGCAGGAACAAAATTCTAACAGAAAAACATTCATTCGAGCAGAAAACAAAAGCTAGATCATCTTTCTATAAAAATATCGCTTCTCAGACACAAAGTTTGCAGCGGGACGTTTCACAAGTGTGACATCCACGGCGCCAATTTATAATTGTAACGAATAGTATTTGAATAAAAACATTTAATCGGGTAAAACCCGGGCGTTGCCCGGGTCATTCGTCATTAATATATAGTCACGACCGTCTTTCCTCAATTCCTCATCGCTGTCACGGATGTGCGCGCATCATCATTATGATCATTATCTTCTATAGAAGCTCCTATCTTTATAATTATGTGTATATTTACAAAAAGTCAATTCGCTCGCGCCTCTAGCGGTGAAAATTAGGGGTAATACCAGCTGACCTAATGTACATGTAAAGTTTGGAGCGGGACGTTTCACAAGAGTGACATCCACGGTTCCAATTTATAATTGTAACAAATAGTATTTAAATAAAAACATTCAATCGGGTAAAACACGGGCGTTGCCCGGGTCATTCGTCTAGTATTAAATATTCACAAGGAATTTATATGTAAGTTACAATTAGATATTTTAAAATAAAAAGGCATATCCTGACCAGGAGCACACGTGCTTTACAGAAGGCAGAGCGCCCTCTGGTGGAACAGAAATCAACTAAACATTGATTTAGCCTGTTCCCTAATATTTGGCCAACCCAATATCTTGATAAATCAAGAAAAGCCATCCACGAACGCGTTTCGTGCTTTTGGCACTCGTCAGCGTGGATTAGGCTGTACCACTGCGACCAAAAAGATTTTTGGTCCCAGAGGCTTCTTGAAAAACCAAGAAATGGTATTTAAGTCAAAAGGCGATCCATCAAATAAGTTTATATAAAAGGACGTATCTGGATCTGTAAAGAAAAAACAACAATTTTTACTCAAAATATTTCGAGAGATTGCTCCCTCTTTATCAGAATATTGCATAGTAAACTGTGCACACAACAGTAAACAAGTTTACTGTGGAATAAATTGATAAAGAGGGAACAATATTTCAAAATATTTTGAGAAAAAAATTGTTGTTGTTTTTTCTTTATAGATCCAGGTACGTATTTTTATATAAAATTAGATATTTGTTGTGTATTGGCATATTTACATATTGTATATGCAATATTTGCATAGTTGTTAATTATGCTATTGTAAGATATAAATACCGTTGTTAGAGCGGCAGTCCAGTAGAACGTTAAGTCAGTCTTGTATCTTGTGTTGGTAATAAAAGTCTCATTTGCCCACGTGTTGGTGATTGGAGAGACACAACAATATTAAATGTATTTCATTCCAAATTTGAATTTATAGATGACTGCTGATAAATCAAAGGCATATTTAGAAAGATTTAATTATTCACAAAATTTCGAAAATTGTATCTTTATATACATATCTATTTTGAAAATAGAGCAATCCATAAATAAATCTTCAATTAAAAAGGCATATATTGGATCAAAATATCATTTATTTCACCAATATTTCAGTTGGCTGAACGCCAACCTTTTTCAAGGTATTATTTTAAGGTTTGCGTTCAGCCAACTGAAATATTGGTAAAATAAATGATATTTTGATCCAATATATGCCTTTTTAAATAATTACATATTTATGTGGTTGAATTTTCTTGATTTATCAACAAATTGAGTTGGCTAAATATCAGGGAACAAGTTAAATCAACGATTAGTTAGATTTTGTTCCACTAGATGGCGCTCTGCCATCTAAAAATTGCTCGTGTGAGCATTCAGAATATACTTTTTTTTGTTTCTGGTATCAACACCTGACATTTTTTCACCTATATCTATTTGTATGCGCATGAGTGTGCGTATAAGTGTCTGCGTGTGTATATGCATGATGCCAAAATAAATAACGTTATGTCTTATGTAAAGAGAAGGAACTATTTGCTATTTGATTCTAAATTAAAGGTTTTACTTCATTGTTGCATATCAAGCTGCCTAGTCTTTTCTTTAGCTATCCTATTTACATATCTGTGATGCTATAATGTATACTTTATTTAAAAAGGCATATATTGGATCAAAATTTAATTTATTTTACCAATATTTCTGTTGGCTGAACGCCAACCTTTATCAAGGTGTTATAACATATTTAATGAAATTATTATATGTTATAACACCTTGATAAAGGTTGGCGTTCAGCTAACTGAAATATTGGTAAAATAAATGATATTTTGATCCAATATATGCCTTTTTGAATAAAGATTTATTTATGAATTGCTCTATTTTCAAAATAATAAATACTATAATCAGTGATGATGTTACTCTACTTATTCACACAATTAAATTGAAAATATTTATAACAACTTTACGAATACATAAGAAACAGTCAAAATATTTCAAATTTGCTTCATCAACAACAACAAAAAGCTTCATTAAGTCCTTTCAGTCTTATACGGATTATCCAAGCAGAAATGTAGGATACATACAGGAAACTGTAATAGTACTTTAATGGTAATATGATATTTATATCAAAATTCGAAACTATTATAGAGGCTTATGATTCTTTTTAAAAATAAACAATTTCTACTATCCTTACTGCTAAGGAAAAATGAATGGGAGGGCCTGGCTCATCATTGGTGAACCCTCCCAGCGGTTTCGCTAGTTTAATCTACCATACCGCTGTTATATTGCATTTTTTATCTTCCTTTTATTGTGATACTGTTGCTAGACTCTTGGAATGGGTATTTTAGATAAACTTTGGACATAAGCTTTGAGGACAGTAGAATTACCTACATTTATAAATATATAATATGCTTCGAGCAATCGCTCTTCCGCAAACATCAATTTGTGTCTTTTATTATAACAATTATATCATGATGGTGCGCTGATTCATCATGATATTTATATACAGGAGAATTTATATAAAGACAATCAAGCTAATAGATTAGTCTGGGTAAATTGGAGGAAAAGAAATTTATTATACATGGATTTATACGGATTCACCGCAAATGAATTTGCTTTATCAAAATTCGAAACAATGATTCAATTCAGAATCAACTAGCAAATAGTTCCTTCATTTCACATAAAAGACATAACACTATTTATTTTGGTCTTATACATATACACACGCAGACACTCATATACACATTCATGCGCACAAAAATAGATATACACCCATACCTCGCTTTGCGTTGGGGTTACGTTCTAAAAAAACACGACGCAAATTGAAACGACGCAAAGTGAAAATATGTGAAGGCGCAATCAAAAGCAAAGGTGTTGCCATATTTTAGGAAAAAAAATCAAAAAAAAAATTAAAGACTCGAATCCAAAACAACGCAACTTCGAAAATCTAACGACGCACAGTGAAAAATCAGTAAAAATTAAGCAGCGACGCAACTTCGAAAAAACGCAAAACGAAACGACGCAAAGCGAGGTATTGGTGTATGTTAAAAAAAAAAATAAAAAACGCCAGAGCCACAAGTTATTGTGATGAGATAGATACAGCAAATGTAATTGAAATTTCATCTTATCGAATCTGCCATGCAAACAGCGCCAATTGTGCATTTGTCCAATATTTGAGGAATCCTGGAATCACAGAACATTTGATTCCTTTGTTCTCTGCCATAATTACATCCTGGCGTCATTCATCAACCAGTCAAGCGGATGATGCGGGGAATCGATTCAAAACTTCCACAAATTATTCCTCAAGTGGAACTCTGGATCCATCTATGTAATTGGCAGCTATCGTGGTTTGACTTCCTGTGGGGACTTTTTGTCGTATGTACATTGGAGATGTAATTATTTAATTTGGAAATGTACGAATCACTGATTTGAAATTGAAAGATACTTGAACAATATTTTGTCACGAAATTGGTTTTATGTAAATCAAATGTAATCAAATCTTTAAGTAAAAAGGCATATATTGGATCAAAATATCATTTATTTTACCAATATATGCCTTTTTAATTAAAGATTTATTTATGGATTGCTCTATTTTCAATGTAATCAAATGTAAAGCAAACGTCTCTATCAGTAAATATATAAATACTTTTATGTTTAATGTTATATAAGGAAGGTATGTAAATTCTGTAACTGATTTTTCATTTTTTTTCTAGTTTTGTTGTGAGGAAAACATCACTCACAAAGTGTATCAACTAATTAATAAAATTCTAATTTGTAACAGTATTATAGAATTTATAGAATCTCTATATATTCTCTAAGAATGAAAATAAAAAACAAAGAAAAAGCTGCCAGGGAATTCACCACACAAATTTCAGGATTTTATTTCGACTTAGAGCGCTATGTCCCACTAGGAACATTTGCACTTTAAAGGTAAACTAAACATAGAAAGAAATTAAAGAAAGATCATTTTAAATATGTAAAAGAATTAGTATGCAATTTAGTTATATGAAAATAGAAAAAATATCAACACAATTGAAATATGTACAAAGGGTTACTATGCAAATTCCAGGATAGATAAACCTCATTGATTTATATATATTTATGCATCAATTTTAATGCGACCTAAATTTATTCAAATATTCTATGATATTTAATATTTATTTTAAACAGATTATATACAAGTGTGTCATTCATTTTTATAGTTTCATTCCTTTTGTAATATTGGTATTGTACTTATATCTTGATTGGTTATTGGAGCGAGAGAGTACCTAGAGGAAGACTGAGAATCATGATCTACGAGGAAGAATAAATAAACACAACTACGCATTTGATGTGCACGTTGGTGCACCAAGTTGCAGCTTTTGCAGGGTCGTCGACCCTGGTTTCTTCCTTCTTGGTGTTATACACCGAGCGAGTTTCCATACTTGAAGCAAATAAAGAAAAGTAAATAAAAGTAAATTGAAGTTATTGTACATTATAAAGGACTGCGGCGTGTGATTATAAACAATACTTAAAATTATACCGCATTTTTCCCGTTCGCCATTACTCTTCATATTTTCACCCTCTCATACTTCATTCTGTAGAGGCCACTTCTGGGGACGCCACAAAGAGAACTCCAAGAAAAGGACTTCGAGCATTCTTCTCTGTAATACCAGCCCATCTCTTCACCTCCTTTTTATTTCTAGTTTTTTTGTAAATAACTTATAGTACAATAATAAATTTCCATTTTTTTTTCTTTTAAATAAGCAGCTATTTTGGGTTTTCTTTTTTTTTTATATTTTAAAATTAATATTTCGAATGATAATTTTATTTTTTTATTTTAAATTTTCTTTTTTTTTATCACAGAGGGTGACCAGATAAAGATTTATTTTTTTATTTTTTTCGGTCACCCTGGGAGAGAAAGAGTTAGTCACGAGCAAGCTTTTGGTGAGGGCGGTCTTAGAGATAAGATAGTATAGGGAAGCTCGTTAAAAAATGTAGTTCTACAAGAGTTTGGGGAGGGATTTCCAGCCTTCCAACAGAAGCACAAAGTTAAGTATTTTTTTAATAATGATTTTAATAGGTATATATTCATGTAAATTTTTTTCACAACCTATCCTCATTGCATATTTATTTATTTTATTTCTTATATTTGTGTTTTCTTTTTGGTCAAAAGAGATAAATAAATATATATTGTAATCTTAATCAGAGTTTATGTCCTTTCTTTTTTTTTTCAACCCCAGTGCGCGCAGGATACATACAGATTGTATTTTTTTTTATAGCAGGATGTAAACTTTACGTGAACTCCCTGAGAGTAAAAGAGGCTCATGGATTTCGGGACGATAGCGCCGAAATAAGCTCATCAATGGCGCCCAACGTGGGGCGCCAGTTCCAAATAAGGCCACGAAAAGTTCACGGTAAAATAACACCCTGCTGTTTAAAACATGTAACTTGTAAAATCCTGTCTAAAGCATAAAATAATATATAATTGTGTGCTAGTTGGAGGCTGCGGAGAATCCAGTAAAGAATGGTAAAGAACCACGAGGCGGCCAACCACGTGGAGAGCGGATCCCGCCATTTTCGAGGTAAGATTTGACAGATTTGTGGTGGTGCTTTCTTAATATTAGATAAACGAGCCATTTTTAATTAAGCCAAATAATATGCTAGAAGGCCGCAGTTGTCCACTTACATTTTAGTTTTAATTAGGGATTATTTTTTATTATTTGTTTCTTAAATGAAATTAGGCTTATATTGTAAAAAGGCATATTTTAGATCAAAATATCATTATTTTCCAATATTTTAGTTGGCTGAACGCCAATCTTTATTAAGATATTATGAGCATTCTGAAAATTAACAGTAACGCCAATTTTATATTTAAAACTATTTGTACTATGTGTAAAAGATTTTCGCATAAAAACAACAAAATATATTTCAAAAAAAGAAATGTTGAACTACAATTTTTTTTTAAACTAAAAATACAGAGCGCAAATAAGCATAAATATAAAATTGTGAAATTTAAAATAAAACATAAGTAAAATTTGAACATATCTACAATTTGGATAATTGTGTGTATATATTTTTAAATTATATACAATTAATACAATTGAACATTGAAAATCATTAAAATTAAACGTTCGATGTCAAATTTTACATATAGCAATTATAAGTAGTGGCTTAAAAATATGTACAGTCAACACTTTCGCCTCAAAATATACATCCTGCAGAATCTATTAAAACTTGATGTATTGGTCTTTATTGCAAGCAGCTTATTTTGTATCGGTCAGGTAAAGTTGGTTTTCTTCCCTTGGATCAGAAGTTAATGGACATTTTATCAGAAGGTGTTCAGGGGTTTGTTGTTAGTTTCCACAAGTGCATGCAGGTGAACCAATTTTGCCAATTCTAAACAAATATGTGTCGAAGTCACCATGTGTCCAGTATAAGAATTTGAACGTTATAGAAGTTAGGTTGAACATAGAACATATAATTCTAAATCTAGCATTACCCATACTTTTTAAAAAGGACCATAACTTGAAACACTGCATCATTTTGTAATCTATTTTTTAATCATATATTGTCAACACCAGTATTTTTTTAGCAAGGTACACCAGTTTAGAGTATTTGAGATCTCAACTTTTTTTGTGTTTATTAGTTAACAATCTTTAAAAAAAAATTCGTTATACTAGCTGGTAGATAGAGAATTACAAGGATTTTTTTTTAGCGGGAAAATGCTAAGAATCTGAGAAACCATGGGAAAGCAAATAAAGATATCAATCAATGTCAAATTCTAGACTTTCCCCCCCGCAAGTTTGATTGAC
Organism: Cordylochernes scorpioides; assembly: GCA_030710605.1. Lineage (NCBI taxonomy): Eukaryota > Metazoa > Arthropoda > Arachnida > Pseudoscorpiones > Chernetidae > Cordylochernes > Cordylochernes scorpioides. The sequence goes on along the minus strand of CP092863.1, from coordinate 180,113,029 downwards.
AAGTCGGCGAGACCCTAAGGGTTTCAAGAGAACCGCTTTCCCGCCTACAAGGAAACCTTTAACAAAGCACAGTCTAGACCGAGCGCTTGGTGTGAAAGGTACGTTTTTTCAAAGGCTTGGCCTTTTAGGCCTGGCATTATGCCTGCCACATATTTCTTCCATTTCTTTTATTTATCTATTCATTTAAATTTAGTATAATATTCTAATAGCGTCGAATATAATATAATTTAAAAAACATTTTTTGTAAAAGTCATTAGGACAAGATAATATTTATGGATGCCAGTATGGCCAATTTTATGGTAAAAGTCTATCGCAACGCAATTCTCTTGTGTAAAATGTTTTATTACCATTTAGATTACAGTTATGTATAATAATTTATTTCTCCATTATTTATTTTAATTTACTTTAGTTTTTTTTAGTTACTTTAATTTATGCGAGAAATATGTTTGTTCAATTATACAGTTTAGATAAGACGTGTTTTACGATATTTTTTTATTTTTAATAGCGTAAATGATCTCTTAAACTGGTCTTGTAATTTTATTTTAATGCATGGGAATCTTAAGCTGGTATTGTAATTTTTCTTTTATTGACAAGCATAGTAGCGAGTGCGCAAAACAGTATTTTATGATCCTGTAGGACGTTATATTCTTATTTGTAAGTCCTCGTAAAAAAAAAGGCTTAAGATATAGTAGTAAATATTGATGGAAAGGTGCGTTTTGCGCGAAGCTACGGCCTTTAAGACCACAGCCTGGCTCTATGCCTACCACATATTTCACCCATTTCCTTATTTAACTATTTATTTTAGATTTGATATAATATTCCAATAGTATAATATGCCAAAATATATTTTTAAAACATCTGTTAATGTCATTATGACAAGATACTTTGTTGGATTCCAGTATGGTTAGTTTATCGGAGCGCAAATCCTTGTTTAAAATAAATGTCTTATTGCCATTTTAGATTAAAGTTATGTATGGTGATTAATTTTTTTACGCATCATTTTAAATTTTTTAAGTACTTTAGTTTATGCGAGAAATGTGTTTGTTCAATTATACAGTTTAGATAAGACGTGTTTTTACAATATTTTTATTTTTAATAGCGTAGATGACATTAAACTGGTCTCGTAATTTTATTTTGCATGGACATATCATCTTGTGCAGATAGTAATCTGTAATTCTGTAGAATTGTATATTCTCATTTGTAACTCCTCGTGGAGGGAAATGCGTGACAACAGTATAGCATTTATTGAGAGAAAAACCTTCTTTGTATAGATTATTAGCCTTTTTTTTCCAGTCACCTTTGATTATATTTTTTTGCATGTGTCACGCACATTACAAATAGTTACTGCATATAATTTTATCTCTCCCATTCATAGGTGTATATATTTTTTTATTATTTAGTTATTATCATATTCAATCTAATAGCGATTTTATAGTATGATAATCCATATTACAGAATTTGGTGGGGAAGGTTTTCCTTTTTAAGGAATGTAGTGAAATTGTTGTTTCTTTTCTTCAGCTCCAGCCAAAGAACGAAATCATTTTATATCCTGCATCTTTTGGAAGCTAATAGCATTATTTCAGAATTAAATGCAATATGCAAACTTAGCAATTTATAGGATATATAGTTACAGGTAACTTTAGATAAGCAATGATAATGAACCTTGCACCTCGTGTATGTTTGCACTTGACTGGTTTTTGATAAGCCCTTCCAGAAACCCTTATCTATTCCACCACCTTCAGATTGTTTGGGCACCAGAGGCCTGTAACAAAGGAGAAACTTATAGCATCAGAACAGACCTAAAACTCGTTTCGACATCGGCTTTCATAGTTTTATGAAATGTGGCATTAGACATTGGTAATCAGTAGCAAGGACTACATTTCTGGGAGATCGGGAATAGGCCTTGGAGACTAAGGAGGGTATCTTGCGTAGTTTTGAACTGTGGATGTCGGAGCATGTGATTTTTGCCTACAAGATTATACATTATTTTAATAGGACTAAGGTGCTCACGAAGGTGGACGTGAGTGAAGAACGACATAAAACATAATATCCCGATGGACGCCACCGAGCGTAAGACCATGTGGCATGAACCAGTTGAAGAGTGGGTCATTGTGGTAGTATGTGAAGAAAACATCTGAAATATATGCATCATTTATAAAATATAGATTTAATCTATATACATCCATCTGCAGGCTGATGCACCAATTTCGCTCAGAATTTCCAAGATTGATTAATCGACATGCCGAGTCAATCTACGCAAGATGTAGTTGTGCCAATCTGCACCTACTCAGATGTGTCTAGGCTCGGTTCACCTCTGTCATACCACGAAAAATCACTGCGACAGCCATGTCTTAACGAGACAAATCTTTGATACCATTACAACATATATATTTTAAATGTCCAGCACTGTATCCTGACGAAGTTCCGATAGGAAGGCGTGCTGAATCAAACCAGGTCAAGTCAATACACATAATATCATCAAAGGCGTAAGAGAGATTAGCCTGCAATCGACAGTATATCTTTTACGAACCACCGTGTAATGAACAAGAGTTCAGGCTGGAATAAGGAAAAGAACAATATGATAGAAAGCTGTATAGAAACAGTCATTTCGTAAAATTTTAATATGTATTAAATGGGAGAGACCAAATTAAGCAGAACTTTTCTTTTATAGAATTTTTTTTTCATGAAACCTTTAATTTTGAAATTTTTAAGTGTAGTGTGCATTTGCAAGTGTAGACTTTGTGATGTGAGCGGTGGCCATAGTCACTGATGTGATGTAGTGTGAAGAGAGTGTATATATAGAAAGCTGTATAAGAAACAGTCAGTTCATAAAATTTTATTATGTATTAAATGGAAGAGACCAAATTAAGCAGAACTTTTCTTTTTATAGAATTTTTTTTTATGAAACCTTAAATTTTGAAATTTTATGTTAAAATTTTCAAACTTTCTCATGTCAAAGCATATAGTATAGGCAATCAGTCTTGTTTAATATTTGGCAATTAGGTGTAACCAATTTGGCACAAATATTCAAGTTTAGGGTAATTTTTTTATTAAGATTGGATGTATTTAGAATAAGATATTATTTGATCAAGGAGCTAATACTTAGTACTTCAGTATGGTGCATAGTTTACAGTAGGATCGGTGGTGCAGGCAGCTAAATAGATGTATAGGTATAGCTGGGCGACATCAAGTTTACTCCAGAGCCACACAACAACTCCAGAGAAAGATGTACTGCCGAGGTCGGAGTAATGTTTGGCGGCGAGCTGTTTGTGTTCTTAGTGACGTCCAAGGTTGGGTATACGAGCCATCGTATGACGCTCAATAATCCCTTGAATTGAGATTAAGTAGACATAGACAATCAGAAGCCAAGTAGTTGAGAGCAGTGGTGTAGCAGAGTGTAGTTTTCCACATTAATACAGATATCGGTTGGGTATATATAGACGCCCTTTAATTCCATATTCTAGGACTATTGCGTGTTACCTGAGTCAGCAAGTAGGATGAAGTTGTTGCGTTAGTGGTGTAGAGTGGTTGCTGTGACTGGAGCGTGTTTGAGGAGAGAAGGTCAATCAATAGGATCTCATCAGTGGAGGAAGCGTCTACAATTGTTTTTCGCTTTCATGAGTTGAATGTCCTATTCTTTGTCGCTCAAATTAGTAAATTGTCCTATTAAATTATCTTTGCAGTGGTACTAGGTGTTGAGGCAAAGAAAATTTAGAGACTTTGATATTTACAATTCTTTTAAGATTAGGTTAGCTTACAGTTGAGACTGATATCAGTCATTGATTAGAGTTTGTTCAGAGATTGTATGAGGCATAGGTTAATTTATATTGAAGGGCTTTTAGTTCCCAAATTTCATTTTTTTTATTTAGTTATTTGATTTCACATTAAGTCCTGACAATTTTAGTATTACTTTTATTAGGGTATATTGATGATGATTATATAGTATTTTGGCTTATATAATAGATCTTAACTTTAGTATGATTGCCCGCTATGAATGAATTGTGTGAATGGGAATGCGGAATGAATGTGAGAAAGCAGCATTCAATTATATTGTTAGACCAAACTACGAATTTAGAATAGTGTTAGGAAATTTTAATAGGATCGATTTTATTTTGATTTCAAATTTGTTAGGGTTATAAGCCTCTCAGGACAATGCAATTCTCAAATTAGAAAATAGTCGCTCCTTTTTATTAGGCTTCCTTCGGGAATATGAGTTTTTTTTTTTGTTAACTTTTGATATGTGTGAGACTTTGGTGGACTTAGCGGGTTTTCACCGGCGCACCAGATGGCTACATACAATTCAATTAAATCAATGTAGGGTTTGATAACTGGGTGGTATCTGGTTTCAAACCCCAGTAGGGGAAGTATGCGCTATGGGTATGCTTCCTTCCATATGGATAACGTTAGTGGTAAAAGACTGAGTTAGGGTGGGTTTTGCAAGTCGGGGACTTGATCGGTTCTATACACTGACCCATTTGTTGGGTCTGATACCATTAATAGGGACGCGCGAGGTTTCGTAGTGTCTTCAGACGACTGACACGAGGACTCTTCGGCGAGGGTATCAATAAGTACAGAATAGGCCAGTTAATCACGCCACGGGCTTTGTGCTGGACGTGAGGTCTTTGGCATTTCGGGCTTTGTGCTGAATGTCGTATTTACTCATACACTGGCTATGAACCATGATGAGTTGGATGATGTGTTCATCCTGGAGAACCAACCCAGCCCAGTCAGTCTTTATAAAGTACTCCCTACCAGACGTACTATGGTAGTACATTGATAAAATACTATTTTATTTATTTTATTAGGTATTAAACAAGTTTAGAGCTTGATCATGTTTGTTTAAATTAGTTAGTAGCAAACCCATATAGAATTGGACATGTTTCAACGAAAAAGGCATGGAACTGATAGAGATAAATTTTGAATGACAGGCACCGTGTCAAGTCGATGTGAAGTCACCATTTTTTTTTTATTATTGTCCCTTTCATTTATTTAATTTTGTCTGAATTCATCATTGGCTTTCTTATTTATTTAATTTTGTTTGAATTCATTTTTGGTTCTTTTATTATTATTATTTTAGTTTGAATTCATTATAGTTCAGGTCTAAATTCATCATTGGCTTTCTTATTTATTTATTTTTTTGTTTGAATTCATTATTGGTTCTTTTATTATTATTATTTTAGTTTGAATTCATTATAGTTCAGGTCTGAATTCATCATTTGCTTTCTTATTTATTTAATTTTGTTTGAATTCATTATTGGTTCTTTTATTATTATTATTTTAGTTTGAATTCATTATAGTTCAGGTCTGAATTCATCATTGGCTTTCTTATTTATTTAATTTTGTTTGAATTCATTATTGGCTCTTTTACTTTTATTTTTCTTTTCCAGTTTGAATTCATTATAGTTCAAGTTTGAATTCATTTTGGCTCTCTTTTTTTTTGTTTGAATTCATTATAGTTCAGATTTGAAATCATTATTGAATCTTATTTATATTTTATTTTTATTTTATTTTAGTTTGAATTCATTATGATTCAAATTATTATTCATTATTGACTCTTTTATTAATTTTTTTTAATTACTAAGCATTATTTTTTTTAACTAGTAGGTATGCACCTTCCCACAAATGAGTCAAATCTTAGAAATAAAAAGATGTATATATATGTTCATAACCCTTGTGTTCCAGGCACCCTAAGACTTCGGATATACTTATCACAATACTATCCGTGTCACAGAGTGGAATTAAAAAGCCAGTCTTGCATTCAACTGGCGAATAAATAGAATGCATGGCGCCCTTTTGTTTTGACATTTAATTTTTTTAGACAGTGCTATTGTTTCCGCTAATCCAGAGCATCCCCCGACCTCCACTTTGACCCCGGAGATTTGTCTTGCTCCCTCGCAAGCCAGAGCGTCCCCGACCTCCACCTTTGACCCCGGAGATTTGTCTTGCTCCCTCGCAAGCCAGAGCGTCCCCGACCTCCACCTTTGACCCCGGAGATTTGTCTTGCTTCCTCGCAAGCCAGAGCATTCCCCGACCTCCACTTTTGACCCCGGAGATTTGTCCTGCTCCCTCGCAAGCCCAAATCCCGTGGTCTTGGCGGGGAAGGACTGTAGAGGCCACTTCTGGGGCCGCCACAAAGAGGACTCCAAGAAAAGGACTTCGAGCATTCTTCTCTATAATACCAGCCCATCTCTTCACCTCCTTTTTATTTCTAGTTTTTTTTTGTAAATAACGTATAGTACAATAATAAATTTCCATTTTTTTTCTTTTAAATAAGCAGCTATTTTGGGTTTTCTTTTTTTTATATTTTAAAATTAATATTTCGAATGATAATTTTATTTTTTTATTTTAAATTTTCTTTTTTTTTATCACAGAGGGTGACCAGATAAAGATTTATTTTTTAATTTTTTTCGGTCACCCTGGGAGAGAAAGAGTTAGTCACGAGCAAGCTTTTGGTGAGGGCGGTCTTAGAGATAAGATAGTATAGGGAAGCTCGTTAAAAAATGTAGTTCTACAAGATTTTGGGGAGGGATTTCCAGCCTTCCAACAGAAGCACAAAGTTAAGTATTTTTTTTTAATAATGATTTTAATAGGTATATTCATGTAATTTTTTTTCACAACCTATCCTCATTGCATATTTATTTATTTTATTTCTTATCTTTGTGTTTTCTTTTTTGGTCAAAAGAGATAAATAAATATATATTGTAATCTTAATCAGAGTTTATGTCCTTTCTTTTTTTTTTAACCCCAGTGCGCGCAGGATACATACAGATTGTATTTTTTTTTATAGCAGGATGTAAACTTTACGTGAACTCCCTGAGAGTAAAAGAGGCTCATGGATTTCGGGACGATAGCGCCGAAATAAGCTCATCAATTCAAAAAAGTTAGAAATAGTAAATATTTATCTTTAAAATAAATATTGATTTTTCATAGAAAAGAAACTTATGCGGTATAATTTTAAGTATTGTTTATAATCACACGCCGCAGTCCTTTATAATGTATTATAAGTTACTTTAAGTATTACTTACGAACGGAGAAATAACGTCCAGGGTAGCCTAGTGGACATGGCACTTGCCCGGTAAGCAGAAGGTTGTGGGTTCGTTTCCCGCCCCTTGACACTTTTATTTTTCCCGTTCGCCATTGCTCTTCATATTTTCACCCTCTCATACTTCATTCAAAAAGTTTGAAATAGTAAATATTTCTCTTTAAAATAAATATTGATTTTATCATAGAAAAGAAACTTATGCGGTATAATTTTAAGTATTGTTTATAATCACACGCCGCAGCCCTTTATAATGTACAATAACTTTAATTTACTTTTATTTACTTTTCTTTATTTGCTTTAAGTATGGAAACCCGCTCGGTGTATAACACCAAGAAGGAAGAAACCAAGGTCGACGACCCTACAAAAGCTGCTACTTGGTGCAACAACGTGCACATTAAATGCGTAGTTTTGACTCGCTTGTGAAGTACAAAAGGAAAATAACCTGAAGGATTGGCTATTAGTGGACCGTAGTTGCAACCAGGTATTTTGAATTCCATATTTCTCTGGTTTAAAGGATAATTTTTTGTTCCTTTTGGGAGAATTGGATGAAATATTTCGTTCAGTAAACTAGTTTGGCTGTATTTTTATTTTCTTTGAAAAAGGCCTGCGAATAGAGAGTAAATCGAATAGTAGCATTTTTCTTCTTCCTATTAATAAATACAAACTTCCAATAGTAAGAACAAAATTTATAAATATTTTTCTATCCGATATTCAAAAATTCATCAACTATACAAATTAAACAGATATAATTTTTAAAATAGAGCAATCCATAAATAATTATTTAAATAAAAAGGCATATTTTGGATTTAAAAAGCATTTATTTTACCAATATTTCAGGTGGCTGAACGCCAACCTTTATCAAGGTATTATAACATTTTGCGTCCAACATAAATGTTTTCTCCCCATTGAATATAAGCAGAAATATTTTTTTAAACTTAATTCTATTAACGTTATGTGGCGCTGAGTTTGTTGTTGACAAACATTAATATGTTATAATACCTTGATAAAGGTTGGCGTTCAGCCAACTGAAATATTGGTAAAATAAATTATAATTTGATCCAATATATGTATTTTTATTTAAACAGATATATGTGAATAAATAATAATTAAATAGAAAAAAAAAGGTCAGGTGTTGATATTAATTATATATTATTTTTATTTTTATTATCAAAACCTGATCTTTTCCTATTATTTTTTTCTCGTGTTTAGCGTATTTCAAAAGTTTGGCCTTAAATACCCATTTCTTGGTTTCTCAAGTTATAATACCTTGAAAAAGGTTGACGTTCAGCCAACTGAAATATTGGTAAAATAAATGGTATTTTGATCCAATATATGCCTTTTTAATTAAAGAATAATTTATGGATTGCTCTATTTTCGAATATATATATATATATTTAAATTTTAATCTCATCTAACTTAAACACAAAAATAATTATCAACTTTTATCTTATATAATTAATTTAGATTTAGCTTGCTAATCTAATAGAATTTCCTTTTTATATATAAATATTACTATTATTAAAAGTTTTAAATATAGTTATATCAATATATAAATCCATCTTAAATCACTCTAAAATATCAACTTAATTTAAATTATATTTAAGATTTATAATTTTATTTGATAAACTTTATTATTTACATTTCATATAAATTCATACGAGCTTGCTCTATGATAATAACTTAATTTAAGTTATATTTAAGATTTCAATTTTTAATAGACAAACTCTGTTATTTACATATCCAAAAGGTATAATTTATATCTTAAAGGAAAGATTGAAATATAAAAGTAATTATAATCACATAATACTCACAGAATTTTTTTTTTCTCAGTGTTTTAGTCAGTTTAAAGATGTTTTTTATTAGTTATTCTTACAATTACTACAGATATACATACAACAATCTATATTTATTATCAAACAAATTATTAATTATTTCAACTAACATCTATAGCAAATAATTAAAAAAAAAACGTTTTAAAGAATAACAAACTAAAAAACTTTAAAAAAAACTACAAACATTTTTGGGTTAGCACCCCTTCTATGTTCTCTAAACTCGCTAAAAATTGTCTAAATAAGAAATGTCAAACTTGCCCAACTTTCAAGAACCATGACACATTTCAAACACCTAGTTGTAAGATAGAAAACACTATTTATAAATTAACTTGCCAAACTTGTCAACTCTCATATATAGGACAAACTTGCAATCCTTTAAACATAAGAATAAATTTACATAGAAACCACTCGAAAAAATCAATTGGTAACACATACATGAAACAACACAATAAAATACATACCTTTAACAATTACATGATAGAAATACTTGACATTTGTCAAGACAAAAAACAACGATTATTATTAGAAAACAATTACATTTATCAACACAACACTTTATACCCTTATGGACTTAACGACGAACTTAACCACACATACACACCACAACCATCTGAAATATCAATCTATGAAATTAGTAATAAATACAAAAAACATAACTCTAATAATAACTCAGTCAAAACCAGAGGTAAAACTACCAACAAATTAGGCTTCATAAACTTTAATAACTTATTAGACACAAACAAAATGTACACAAAAAATTTCATTGAAAATTTTATTAAAACATTATTCAAATTAAATAATAGCAAACTTATAAAACTTGTAGAACACATTAAAATTCACAATCTTTCTAATAGATTAACAGATATCACAAACGACATCTTCAAATACAGAAAAATTAAACAAAATAATAACCAAATTAACATTATTATTAAATTCAATAACAAATTATTTGATCATTTCAAATTTAATGATATATTTAATGACCAATCTATTTACAGTTTATTTCCTATAAAAGGTTTAAATTTTAAAACTACCTGGAAATATAACAAGAATATTGGCAGTATATTATGCAATTATAACCCGTTTATTAATAATCTAACAAATTTTAAAAAATCTAAATGTAATTGCCACAATGTTCTAGATAAATAAAAATTCACAGGACATATTTTAACTAGCGATTATTCTTTTTTGGAACCAAAACTCCAAAACATTTTAAATAGAGGATATAAATATATACCTCAGATCAAACACAATTTCAATAATACAATTAAATCTATATTAAAAGACATCGATATATTCATTAATAAAACTAGTATAAAACACAGAATTCCTGAATTTACTTTCCTAGAATGGAAATATAAATTAAGTAAAGAAATAAAAAACTATTATAACAACACACTAAAATACACAATCCCTAATGAATCGGAAATTAATTCCTTAAAAGACAATTTTGAAAACTTACAAAAAGATTTTATCATATGTCCAATAGATAAATGTTCAAATAATTTATCTATTATATGTAAAAACTTATATCATGACCTTCTAAAAAATGAAATTAATAACAACAGTAAATACACTTTCATAAAAACAACTGAAACTAAAATCAAAAAAGATATTAAAAATGTAGAAAACACACTAAAAATCATTAATTACAACAAAAACACAAACATACCGAAATTTTATATTATTCCTAAATTACATAAAACACCAATCTCATTTAGAACAATCACATCAGGAATAAACTCAGTCATAAAAAACATAGATTTAAGACTAGCTTCAACACTTCAATTCATAATAAATAAAATAACTAACAAACATAATTATAAATTCATAGATTCTAATAAAAAAATCATTAACTTCCTAACAAATAACCTACAAAAGATCAATACAGTTCATACATTTGATTTTGAAGATCTTTACTCTAACATACGTTTAGAAGACCTTAATAATAAAATACACAGCTTAATAAATGAATTCATTAATGATAAAACATTCCATATTCAAATTATTCACAACAAATACAAAACATTTAAATTAGATAACAAAACAGCAAAAACATTACTTGAAACCTTCTTAAACTTTAATTATATTAATTTTAAAAACAAAATATACATTCAATCTAAAGGTGTTCCAATGGGAACTTCATCCAGTCCTCTACTAGCAAACTTATTACTTTTTTGGTATGAAAGAGAGTTCTTCCTACAGAATGATGTAAATTGGCATATGTTCCGCTATGTAGATGACATCATTATCTTGAATAACCCAAAATTCAATAATGTCATTTACAAAATATACCCTAAATATTTGAAACTTAAAAATAATGAAAAGATAACTAATAACAAGGAGGTTAACTTTTTAGACTTAAATATAAACCTTGCAAACAAGTCAATTGGAACATATGACAAAAGAAATTGTTATAATTTTAAAATTATTAAATTCTGTAATGTCAATTCCAACATATCATCAAATTGCTGCAAAGGCATATATTTTGGTCAATTTTTAAGATTTTATAGAATCAACAACATTAAAACAAACTTTATTAAAGACATTAAAAATCTTAATAAAGAGTATTTAAACAATGGTTTTAAATACAAAACAGTAAAGTTTTACAATAGGCTGTCAATACACAAATACCTAAGCAATAATAAATATAATTATAAATTTGAAACTTCAAACTTCTCCAATTAATCTAACCAACAACTTATATTCTACTCTTATACTAAAACAAATGATAGAATTACTGAATATATTTCCTATGACTTTAAATATATTAATTATATGATAACGATTATAAAGCATTAAATTCATTCAATTTGATCTCCAGTTACTGTGGGAGGGAACTGGAAAACAAATATAAATGAATTTGAAGCATAATAAATGTTTTATTATTCAATTAATTTATAATTTTAATAAAAATGTAACTTATATCAATGAAAACAAAATTTTAATACATATTTTCACAATCTTTAAAATTTCTAATGATTCTTTTCTTACAGCTTTTCTAACTTCTAACAATTTTAAAAATAAGATTTCCTAGAAAAGGGAAGGTTACTTTTAGAACAGTGTCGCGGGTCCCTGACAGACAGATGTTACATCCACACATGTGCGCTGTCTCGAGGGAGCGGCAGACGCCACTTTGAATAAGTAAGTAAACAACCTCCTTCTATGATATCTAATATTAATTTAATTATACAGTTTAATGGTCGAAGAGAAATCAATCCATAATGAAGTAAGGGTGAAATGGGTTGTGGTATTTTCATCTGAAGAGCCCTGGTACCACAGATTTCTCTCTCCAATAGATTTTCCAAATCTCCTTTTGTGTAATGTCCTGGTCTACCATTAGGGTTCCAAAAAATAATTTCTAATAGGCAAAGATTTAAAATATGTTTATCTATCCTTAACTAGGCAAAAACATTATTTCATATTATTCTTACTCTTAGGAAAAAAAAAAATCTAAAATTATATAGGAAAAAAAAATTATATAAAAAAATTACAAAAACTATTAATTAACTAAAAAAATACTAACAACCTTTCAATTCTCTACCTGTTTGAAATAAAAGTGTATGGTTCTTTCTTTATCTCTTTCCTCTCTTTTACTAAAAAATAAATATATAATCATTATAAATCTCTTCTTTATTCCTATTTATTTTAAGAGTATGTCTAAATGACGGGTAAAAGCCGATGCTAAAAGACGTTACGTTGTTAAATCTTCTTTTCTTGTTAAATTTTCTTTTTATTTTTCAAAAATTTTTTTTTTTCTATCTAAAATAAAAACATATTATTCTAACATATAATTACTTTTATTACATTTTTCTCTCCTAAATAAGATATAAATATAATACATATAAAGAACTTTTTAATCTCATCTAACTTAAACACAAAAATAATTATCAACTTTTATCTTATATAATATATATTTAAAAATATATTTTCTGCTTGATTTTGATTATCTTGAGGATTATGCTATGGTAATGCAGTCGTGAGAATAATAAAATATTTTATCAGAAGTTTCTTTAATTGAGCTAAGGAATATATTTAAAAATAATTTGAAAAAAGTACTGCCTGGCTTAGGGCGATTAGAACAAGGAAACAACAAAAGATTATTTACATAATGTACAAACGGTTTGAGCCGGCCATCGGGAAATAACAACAATGAGTTTTTTTATAGGGGAAGCGTGACTTCTGGCGGCCGATTTAGCAGAGTATTTGAATCTATGAAATATAATTTTAAATAAATAATATTTTAATATAACATTTATACAATAAGAAAAATGAACGAAAAATATTACAAAGAGATTACACTGAATATTAAAGAAATCGCCATTATCTATGGACTTGTAAAAAGCCACAACCCGGTCTGTCCGTCCACACAATTATTACTTGTAACAACACTCCACAGCCAATCTATTATCCAAATATTTATCTGACACTCTAACAGATAATCCATATGGTGCAGTCCGTAATTGTGCGCTCCAAGAACTTATTATAGCCAAAAAAGTTTTTTTTTTTGCTTATCCCTAGTACACTTGGTACAGGTTTTGCTCTTCATTGGAAAATGGGTGCCGTTGCTACGTTAGTCACCTTGGAAACGAACCAATATTTGGTCGAATATTCCAAGGGTCCAGGAGGGACCGCAGGGAGGTGTGGTCGGACTTCTCCCGCCCAGAGATGCATGGAGACATCTGAGACTCTTCTTTGGACACGACAACAACAACAACAACTTGGTACAGGCCATGATAAGCATGGTGGGTAGAAGTAGGCGACTACTTTTACTGTAAGTGCACCACATGTCTACACATATGAAAAGCAGTTCGACAAATAATAGAATTAATTGTGTGTACCTGAGATTTCAATAGAAAATGTAAAACTGATTGTGCACTAGCATATGGAGTTACATTGCTAGAGCACATCGCCCTATTGTTCCCAAAACAGAAGACCCTAGAAGATATGTACCAGAAAAATAAACAATTACCAGATATTCAGGTACCCAGCTAATTATAATAAATATGCCTCAATATAATTTGAAACTACGGGAAAATGATATTCATGTGACATAAGAGGCACCTCTCCCTTTTTTATTATGTAATATTGAAGTTTCTCAACTCCTAAATATCCACTAATAAAGTTTACTATGGAAAATATTCCGTATATCCGGAGGAGGATTCAAGTTGCTTTTGTGGTATTGAGGAACAAACCTCAAGACATCTACTGATTGAATGCCCAGCATTTCAAGATTATAGAATGAAGAATGAACTAGTTGTTTGTAAACTTAACGATTTGATTTCCGATAAAAAAATCATATTTAAAGTTCAATTCATTTTGTAAATACATTCTAAACTTTCTACAAAATCTGGATCTCTAATGTTTTCATGCGTTAAATAATGTAAATAACTTATGTAAATAAACTTTTCTCCTTGTTTGGCGCAAGTATCCCTTGCAGAATATAGCGCTTTGGAAATAAAATAATTGTAATTGTATGCCTACAATTTCTTAGATAATTCGATGCTCGAATTTGTTAATTTGGGATACTTTGTAACGATCTCTCAGATCTGAACAAACTTTTAAAATACTGCTCCATTCACACCAAGGTGCTTTATTTACAATAAACATCAAGCTGCTTTTAAAATAAAAATCGAACAAAGACATTTAATTATATTTTAAAAAGGGAAATACCTGGATTTGTAAGAGAAAAAAAGATTATTTCGCAAATATATTTAGAAGGGGTGCTCTATTTTTATCAATTTAAGGTAATTTACAAATTCTTGTAGATAAGATATTAAAGTATATTGTGCAATAAATTGATAAAGAGAGAGCAATCCTTCGAAATATTTTGAGATTTTTTTATCTCTCTCTCTCTCTCTTTCACAGATCCAGGTACGCCCGTTTGTTTATAAATTTGATCTTTTTTTTTTATTTAACAATAGCAAAGTACACGCTATATCCACAATTCGGATATTTGCGTGTGAAATATATACATTTAAATGAAAAAAAAAGAAAAAGTAGTTTAAAGAGATATATACATATTTACATATCAGTATGCAAATTGATTACATTAGTAGTCAGTTATTTAGTTAAGTACATTCTGCAGAATCTGTTGAATCATTGGTGTATGTCCTTAGTGTAGACCACATATTTGTTATGGGAAGTTGATTTAGTTCCCTAAGGTCAGCGGGCAGTCAGTTAATAAGTGTCTGGGGTTCTGTTCTTCGCCTCCACACGAGCATCCAGGTGATTCAGCTTTGCCAATTTTAAACAGGTATGAGTTGAAGTCGCCATGTCCAGTGAAGAATTGCACATTATAGATGTTAGGTTAGTTTTTAATCAATGGGTCGTCTTTCGACTCAGAGTCATCAGAGTTGATAGAGACTTGCAAGTTATACCTCTGAT
>CP092863.1:180029093-180097668 GCA_030710605.1 Cordylochernes scorpioides | reverse complement strand
TATCAAGGCCTTTCAAATATACAACGATATATATATACTCCTGGACAGAGCTTAAGAAAGTGGAAAGTTCTCATCTCACCTGTCATCTGCTTTTTAGAGACAAAGGCAATTTTGTTCACACTTGGTTATCTTGGTCTTCAATAAAAGTCACTGAAATATCTTTCAGGGTTATTGTATGAATCCCGATATTCATGTTAAAAGGCACAAATTCCTTTAAGTTTGGTCCATGGGTTTATATTTCAGAGTTATTATCTGAATCCCGATATACATGCTAAAAGGTACAACTTCCTTAAGTTTTGTCCATGAGTGTATCTCTCAGAGTTATTGTCTGAATCCCGATATACATGCTGAAAGGTACAACTTCCTTAAGTTTTGTCCATGAGTGTATCTTTCAGAGTTATCGTTTGAATCCCGATATACATGCCAAAAGGTACAACTTCCTTAAGTTTTGTCCATGAGTGTATCTTTCAGAGTTATTGTCTCAATCCCGATATACATGCTGAAAGGTACAACCTCCTCAAGGTTTGTCCATGAGTGTATCTTTCAGAGTTATTGTCTCAATCCCGATATACATGCTGAAAGGTACAACCTCCTTAAGGTTTGTCCATGAGTGTATCTTTCAGAGTTATTGTCTCAATCCCGATATACATGCTGAAAGGTACAACCTCCTTAAGGTTTGTCCATGAGTGTATCTTTCAGAGTTATTGTCTCAATCCCGATATACATGCTGAAAGGTACAACCTCCTTAAGGTTTGTCCATGAGTGTATCTTTCAGAGTTATTGTCTCAATCCCGATATACATGCTGAAAGGTACAACCTCCTTAAGGTTTGTCCATGAGTGTATCTTTCAGAGTTATTGTCTCAATCCCGATATACATGCTGAAAGGTACAACCTCCTTAAGGTTTGTCCATGAGTGTATCTTTCAGAGTTATTGTCTCAATCCCGATATACATGCTAAAAGGTACAACCTCCTTAAGGTTTGTCCATGAGTGTATCTTTCAGAGTTATTGTCTCAATCCCGGTATACATGCTGAAAGGTAAAACCTCCTTAAGGTTTGTCCAAGAGTGTATCTTTCAGAGTTATTGTCTCAATCCCGATATACATGCTGAAAGGTACAACCTCCTTAAGGTTTGTCCATGAGTGTATCTTTCAGAGTTATTGTCTCAATCCCGATATACATGCTGAAAGGTACAACCTCCTTAAGGTTTGTCCATGAGTGTATCTTTCAGAGTTATTGTCTCAATCCCGATATACATGCTAAAAGGTACAACCTCCTTAAGGTTTGTCCATGAGTGTATCTTTCAGAGTTATTGTCTCAATCCCGATATACATGCTGAAAGGTACAACCTCCTTAAGGTTTGTCCATGAGTGTATCTTTCAGAGTTATTGTCTCAATCCCGGTATACATGCTGAAAGGTACAACCTCCTTAAGGTTTGTCCATGAGTGTATCTTTCAGAGTTATTGTCTCAATCCCGATATACATGCTAAAAGGTACAACCTCCTTAAGGTTTGTCCATGAGTGTATCTTTCAGAGTTATTGTCTCAATCCCGGTATACATGCTGAAAGGTACAACCTCCTTAAGGTTTGTCCATGAGTGTATCTTTCAGAGTTATTGTCTCAATCCCGGTATACATGCTGAAAGGTACAACCTCCTTAAGGTTTGTCCATGAGTGTATCTTTCAGAGTTATTGTCTCAATCCCGGTATACATGCTGAAAGGTACAACCTCCTTAAGGTTTGTCCATGAGTGTATCTTTCAGAGTTATTGTCTCAATCCCGGTATACATGCTGAAAGGTACAACCTCCTTAAGGTTTGTCCATGAGTGTATCTTTCAGAGTTATTGTCTCAATCCCGTCATACATGCTGAAATGTACAACCTCCTTAAGGTTTGTCCATGAGTGTATCTTTCAGAGTTATTGTCTCAATCCCGGTATACATGCTGAAAGGTACAACCTCCTTAAGGTTTGTCCATGAGTGTATTGGTAGTATTAAAAAATTAATTATCAAACTATCTTATACACACAACTATCTTCAAAATATTTTTAAGCAATCGTATATCTAACAAAACATAGAAAGATTTTACCATGTTATCATTGCTAACATAGATAAAAAAAAACCTTAATTAACTTTCTTTTCAAAATTACATTTTTTCAAAGGAATGAAAAATAGAGGGGTTCTATATTTATTTATTAATCTCCTCTAATAAGAAAATTAAATTAATATCCAGAAATTAATAACATACTAATTAAAAAAAGGTCTAATAAATGTTTGTGTTTAATTTACCAATTAATTCGTCTCGGCTAACATGGTGGATTATTGGCACAATATTTAGGTTGTGCTGTCCCAATTAAATATATCAGCCGGAACAAATTGGTGACAAAAAGAGGAAATTCTGGGTAAACGTGTTTAGCTTTACTTTAGTCAAGGACTTAATGATCTGGAAGTTGGTTTGGGAGGTTTTAAATTTTGCGAGAATTTAACATATTGATTTATATTGGAAGGACATAACATAGTCGATTATTTTATGATTTTCTTTGTTATTTTAACTAATTCCATATTACCATTTAATGTGATCAGATTTAAAAATTGTAATAATACCAATGCTTATTTCTGGAATTATTACTTTGAATCAAAAGACATAAATTGGATCAAAATATAATTTATTTCACCAATATTTCAGTTGGCTGAACGCCAACCTTTATCAAGGTGTTATAAAATTCTAAAGTGTGTCAACAAAGTATTCACAACCTTATTTTATAAAATTTATTTTGTCCGTAATATAAATATATATTTTAATTTTTTTTCTCTCCATTGAATATAAGCAAAATTATTTTTTAAACTTAATTCTATTGACGTTATGTGGCGCTGAATTTGTTGTTGACACACATTAATATATTATTTCCCGCCCCTGGACACTTTTATTTTTCCGTTCGCCATTACTCTTCATATTTTCACCCTTCCATACTTCATCCAAAAAAGTTAGAAATAGTAAATATTTCTCTTTGAAATAAATATTAATTTTTCACAGAAAAGAAACTTATGCGGTGAAACTTTAAGTGTTGTTTTACACATTAATATGTTATTTGAAATAATTGTATATATTATAAAACTATTTTAGAGGCGTAATATTCTTTTTAAAATAAAACAATTTCTACTGTCCTTACTGCGATGGAAAAATTAAAGGGAGGGCCTGGCTCATCAGTGGTGAACCCTCCCAGCGGTTTCGCCAGTTTAATCTACCATACCGCTGTTATATTGCATTTTTGGAACTTCCTTTTATAGGTGACTGTTGTAAGACTCTTGGAATGGGTATTTTAGAAGAACTATGGACAACTCTAAAATAGTTTTATAATTTGATAACAGATGGCGCTCTAGTACATCGTAACATTAATTGTATATATATCTGACACTACTGCACGCTACAACCAGCCTCGGCCCAACAGTCCGCCTGTGGGTCCAGCGACCTGGTACTGGGCCTGTCCTCTCATTTGGGAGACATTCACCACCATCCCCCCTGACTGCAGGGCTGGGTCTTCGGGTGAGGCCTGTATGATTGGTCATCCTGACATATACCAAGACATGTCTCTATAAGTATCATATCAACATAGAACTGAGATCCTGTCCTTGTCTGGAGGGGGACAAGATGGAGGAGTCTTCCTTCCTGAGAACAGCTTTTTTATATTGCCACGTGGATAATTAGGAAAGACAAACTTCAGGATAAGACAGCAATTTATTTAAGGCAAGAACCAACTATGAATGATAAACAAAAGATAAGAAATGAGGGAAGTTTACAGAGTAGTAAAATATAAACATAAAAGTGATACTCTGTTAATACTAGTGTAAAATAATAAATACTTCGCTACAATATTTTTTCACCAAATTGTAAATAATCACATTTATCTCTGTTTAATTTATCTTTGGTTTTTGTAACAATTTACTAAGAGTGTCAATAAAATATATTGAATTGTCATTTGTCTAACTCTATTATTCAAAATAATAATTCAGACTGTACACTTTTACATGTTTTGAGCCCGTGAGAAAAAGAAGGGCAAATTCCGCTGGGACGCGCATTTTTTGAGTGTTGTTGAAAAATTCATAAATCACAAAATTGATTACTTACATTAATTATTTTATTTGAAATTACTTATATACCCTTTCTAGTAGCTTATAAGACTGCAAATTTTTTTTTATAAATGATTAAAAAATTAATATGAGACATATAAAATAGGTAAAAATATACAAAAAAAATCGAATTCACTCCATAATATATGGTTGCAAAAATATATGTATATAGCATATCTAGATAAAGAAAATAAAAAATATGTAGGGAAATAAAATAAAGAAATCAAATAATATTGAGATTAAGCCCAAAAATTTTCTTTGGTGTGGTAAATCTTGAAGCAGTCAACTAGACAAAGTTGGACCAAACAGGTCTCACACATATATGCAGTATCCTTCCTTGCTCTATTTCCTGTTTTTCTTTTACCTTTTTCGGAACAGACTTTACATTTTCTCAGAATATATGTGCCTTCTTTCCCTTCCACTTTGATTCTGGTTATGAAATGCTTCCCCAAAAGCCTATCTGGGGAACCAGAAGCACCTTGCTGCTCATCCAACATTTCAACACCTGCCTCTTCAACTAATTTTTCTAAAATTCTCAAATTGAATTCTCTTAGGTTCAATTTCTTGTCCTGGTTCAATTTATTGTAAATAATTTGTGAATTTACGATACCAAGGTTGAAAAGGTGGAAAAATACCTTTTTCCACCACTTCATTGTCCTACGATAGAAAGGGTAATAGGACATGTATTGATCACTTCGATCAACACCAGCTTTATTTTTGTTGTAATCAACAACCACTGCTGGTTTCATTGTTAGCTCTGGTTCTGGAGTTCTTTTAGATCTTTTAGGTGCCTGAATCATTTCTGCCTCTTGATTTGTAGAGAGCATAAATACCTCTCTTGTGTCCCGCCATTTCATTGCAAGAAGGGGTCCTTTTTGTCGGATGATGGCTTCACCTTTTTTGAGTTTTTTAGAAAAAGCCTTTTTTGGCAAGCCTTTTCTATTTTGCATTACTGTACCAACTGCAATAGTTTTCTTGCTCCATAAGTGTTCAAACAGTTGTGGAGAAGAAAACCAGCGGTCAAAGTAAATGATATGCCCCTTTTCAAAATTTGATTCAGCCAATCTTCCAACCAAACTCATTATGGAGTTGTACTCTGCAGCTTTATCAGGGTGTTTTCCTGTATACACATCAATATTGCATGTGTATCCAGTGCTGGCCTCACACAATTGGTACATTTTTATTCCATATTTGTGAGGCTTTCCTTTGATGTACACTCTAAAATGGATTCTCCCACGAAATGGGCATATAGCCTCATTAATGGTAAGCTTCACATCTGGTTGGTAAACATTTTTGAATTTATGAACGAGAGGGTCGAAAAATGTCCGTAGTTTGTGAAGAGGGTCATATCCAGGTTGTCCATAGGCAATGTAAGTTGCATTGTCATTGAGATGCAGCATAGAAAGAATGGCTTCAAACCTTTCCCTTTTCATGCCTGTTGATTTGCAGAAAGATGATTTGATGCCTATGTGAGTTGACCAATAATCTCTTATCCTTGGCTTCACAACAAGGCTCATATGTATTATAATGGCAAGAAAGAGTTTTAGTTCTCCTACCGAAATGGCTTTCCATTTATCCAAAAAACCTCTAGGGCTCAAAGGGCCTTTTTTCCTTTCCCTATCAATATTTGCTCTTGCATACTTATTAGTTTCAAGTTTTACGTTTCTGAAAAACTCTTCATCAAAAAATAACTTGAATACTGAATAGGGAGAAGTGTCGAGAAAATAGGCACTATTTGGACCATGAGGAGAAGAAAAAGAAGGTTTAGGAAAAGGGTCACTGACCTCGGTCCATTCTCCATCCTCAGAAGTGATTTTTTTGGCAGGAGCAACATCTTCTTCTAAATAAATTTCAGTTGCATCTGAATCATATTCATCCAAAACAAAATCTTTATCAATAAGAGAATCATCCAATTCTGAACCAGAATCTTGAAAATATTCATCACCAAACTCCTCAGGTTCTGTAATTGGAGCTATTCCCGAGGTACTGGGTTGATCAAGATCCATTTTAGAAGCGAGCGCAAAAAAAAATGGCAATAAATAAAATAACAACCGTCCAGGAAGGGCGCGGGAGGAGGAAGTAACGTGAGTAGAAGTGACGTCATGGAAAAATCCCCCAACGGAGCCCCTTTCACCCTCCCCCGCGTGTGACCTTGAGCACTGACGTAGACTAATGATGCAGCTATTTGATGGCAGAAGCCCGAAGGACGTGAATTATGCCACGATTTTATATTGAATTTTGAAGTTTCAGGACGTGGATCCACGTCCTGCGGGCTTTAGGCTTATATTGCTTGGACGTGGATCCACGTCCTACGGGCTCAATGTGTTAATTAAAAAGGCATATATTGGATCAAAATATCATTTATTTTACCAATATTTCAGTTGGCTGAACGCCAACCATTATATATTGGTAAAATATTGGTAAAATAAATAATATTTTGAACCAATATATGCCTTTTTAATTAAATATTTTTTTATGGATTGCTCTATTTTCAAAACTTTTACATGTATGTAATGATGTCAATAAAATTATGTTGATCATCTCTTTTTTTTTTCCTTTTTTTTTATTTTGAGGTGTGTTTAAATTAAATTACCTATGTATATAGTATGCTTGTTTGAAACCAATTTAAAGAATATGGTAAATGCCTTTGTGCATATATTTTTGGATATATAAATAGATTCTCCCTCTCTCTCTTGTATTGCTTTCCTTTGGGCGCCAGTGTCCTTGGCGGGACATCGCGCTTTGTATTTATAGTTGAATAAAGTTGAATCTCTAGCAATTGTCTCAATTCAATAATATAATCCACATATCTACATTCAGTTCAAGAAACCTGGATAAACCGAATAAATGATAATCATATTTGCATATTTCCACATTCTATCATGGAAACCATAGCGCAGGGCGTCCATTAGTCAAGCCGCTTGTTTACCGCCGTATCTCCTTTCTTATAAAAAATATCGATTTCACATCAAGAGCTCTGAAGATTAATAAAAAAAAAACCCGAAACGAAAATTAAATTTATTTTTTTACACTCGAGCTGCAGAGATAAAAATGGCGCGAGAGATAAATTAACAAGGCAATTGTTTAATAGAAATAGCTCTATTACGCTCTACGTATTTATTTTTATTAAATTGAAGAGTGTTTTTTTAATAAATAAAATATAATTATTATTGAAAAAGATAGATCTGTTTTTGTTAAATAATATACAGTCGAACTCTTGAATAATTCGAAGCCCAAGGCACCGAAGAAAAATTCGAATTAAAAATGGAAATTTTATTGATATGAAATTCTAGGGAGAAAGATAAATATTCGAATTAAAGACGTATTCGAAGTTCTACTGTTTTAGATAATTTATGGTGTTGGTCTCGTGAACTCTCTCTCCAGGATCCAGAATTGAGATCAGCCTTGAATCCCCGGTTGGCGTTCTGCGCACCAGAAACTTGGCTTATAAATATCTCTCTCTTAATTATTCATATATATTGTTGCACCAGGTTGCGGCTTGGCAGACTCTTCAGCCTTGATTCTCTCCTGTGCTGGGTCTTGCATCTTACCAGAGCGTGTTTCAACCATCCTACAAATTTATAAAAGGGAATAATGAGATAAGTCTACTTTTAGTAGCCTCCAGAATCCTTTATTTATTTTTTCACATCAAAGAGAGCAGTGAAGTCACACGTGTACCTAAATACAAATAATGACAATCTAAATAATCTGTGTTTTAAATAAATATCATAGAATATTTTATATAAAAATAAATAAATATATAATTTAAATTTCAAATATATTAAAAATAATATAAGAAATACGCCATTAATCATGATGTAACACCTCCCCCTCTCCAGAGGTCGTCACGTCCTCGTGAGTTACCTCATCAATTCTCTCAAAATAGGGTTTGAGTCTTGAGACATGGACAATCAATAGGTCTTGGCCAGGATTATCTTTTGGCTCAATTAAGTAATTTACGTTAGACAGCTTCTTTAATATTCTATATGGGCCAAAATATTTTCTCAGTAGTTTCTCACACTTTCCTATTTTCCTAATTGGTGTCCAAACTGCTACTAATTCTCCTGGTTCGTAGCTTCTTTCCATGTGTTTCTTGTCATAGTTCTTTTTCATTCTTTCTTGAGTCTTTATTGTGTTGTTAATAACTAATTTTCTTGTTCTGTTTATTTTGTCTAAGTGATGTTTTATGTATTCATCATAATCATCTTTGTCAATGTCCACCGAGATATTCCTGTCGTCCAAAAGAGACGTGGGTTCTCTTCCAAACATCAGGAAAAAGGGAGAATATCCTGTGGTTTCCTGAATTGTAGTATTGTAAGCGTGAGTGATGAATGGGAGTATCTCGTCCCAATTTTTCTGATCAGTGTTCACATACATACTGAGCATATTGATCAATGTTCTATTTAACCGCTCTGTCAATCCATTAGTCTGGGGATGATAGCTCGTTGTGAAGCAATGTTTAATCTTGCACGTTTTCATCACCTCTTTCATTAAATTACTGGTAAATTGAGAGCCTCTGTCACTAATAAGATATTGTGGGGCTCCGTGCCGAAGAAAAATATCCTCTACTAGAAATTTAGAAACTTCTTTCACTGTTGCTTCCGAGACTGCTCTTGTTTCTGCATATCTAGTGTAGTAGTCCGTCAGCACGATTATCCATTTTTTCCTGTTTTTCGTAGATGGTAGTGGACCAACAAAGTCAATTCCAATTCTTTCGAAAGGAAAGTTGGCTGGGGGGATGGGCTGTAGTAGTCCAGAAGGTAATTGGTTTGAGCCTTTCCTACTTTGGCAAAGGTGACACGTCTTAACGAATTCTGAGACATCCTTTAGCATGGATGGCCAAAAATATTTACTCTTTATTCGGTACATGGTTCTGGCGACGCCCAGATGGCCATTCGACATATGATTGTGATATTCTTTCATAATTTCTCTCTTTTTATTCTCTGGAACCACAAGCAACCACGCCCTGCCTTCAGGGTTCGGGTTTTTCTTAAAGAGGCATCCATCTTCTTCTTTAAAGTTTTGCGCAATTGATCGCCTGCTTCCATTAAGGTTTTTCTTAACACTTTCGATAAATTTATCCTCTTCGTCTGTTATTTGATTTAAAAATAGCCTTTCAAAATCCTCATCCCAATCAGTTTCTGGTAAGGGCCCCCTAGATAAGCCATCGGCGTCCAGATGCTTCTTTCCCGATTTATGTATTATATCGAAGTCATATTCTTGAATTTTCAATGCCCATCTTGCCAATCGACCTGTTGGATCCTTCAAGTTTTTGAGCCAGCATAAGGCGTGATGGTCTGTTACTATTTTAAAGTATCTTCCATAAAGGTAGGGTCGTAATTTTGACATTGACCAGACAACGGCCAGACATTCTTTTTCAGTGGTTGAATAATTTTGCTCCGCTTTACTTAGGGTACGACTCAAATATGAGATCACCTTCTCTTCACCACCAATGTCTTGGACAAGTGTTGCACCTATGCCGATGTTGGACGCATCAGTATGAACATAAGTAGGTGCATTTGGATTGAAGTGACCTAAAATTGGTGGACTTAATAGTGCTGTTTTTAGGGTTTGAAACGCTTCCTCTTGTCTTTCTGTCCAGGTAAATGATACACTTTTTTTTATAAGGTTGGTCAAAGGGTCAGCAATTTTTGAAAAGTCTTTGATAAATTTTCTATAATATGAACACATTCCCAAAAAGGATTGTACTTCTTTGACCTTTTTGGGCCGAGGAAAATTTCTGACAGCTTTGATGTTATGTTCCGCGGGTTTTATACCATGTTTGCTCGTTATATAGCCGAGAATCTCCAATTCTTCAAAAGCAAATCGGCATTTTTTGTCGTTTAACCTTAAATTAGATTCACGAAAACATCTAAAAACAGCTTCAAGTCTTTTGAGGTGCGTTGGAAAATCCGGGCTATATATGATAACATCATCCAGATAACACAAACAAATTTGCCATCTCAGATTTCCAAGCATATTCTCCATATTCCTCTCAAAGGTAGCAGGCGCGTTACAAAGTCCAAAAGGCATCACGTTGAATTCATATAATCCATGCGCTGTAGTGAAAGCTGTTTTCTCTTTGTCTCTTTCTTCGACTTCAACTTGCCAATATCCAGATCTGAGGTCTATTGCTGAGAAGTGTGTAGATCCTTGGAGAGTATCCATAACTTCGTCTATTCTAGGGATCGGATAGACATCTTTTACTGTGACATTATTCAGTTTTCTGTAGTCCACACAAAATCTGTATTTACCATCTCGCTTCTTGACCAATATTACTGGAAAAGACCAGGGGCTAGAAGATGGCCTAATTATGCCTTCTGTAAGCATCTCGTCAATTTGCTCTTTTATAATATCTCGTTCTTTAGCACTTACCCGGTAAGGCTTGTGTTTAATTGGCTTCGCGTCTTCTGTGTCTATCCGATGTTTTGCCAAATTGGTTCTCCCTAATCTCGATGAAAAAAGATCTCCATACCTTTCTAAAACTTGTTTTAACTCCTTCTGTTCCTTTGGTGAAAGATTTTCGTTTATTTGGAATCTAGGTTCTTCGTTCTTTTCTACCTCTCTTTCTCGACTCACATTTATTTTCGCTGGACTACTTCCAAAAGCCAATGTTTGGTTTTTCATTATTTTTAACGGTCGAGGATACGGATTAGTTATCCAGATGTGTGTTTCCCTATTTATAACATTGATCAAGCTTCTTGCTAGACGAAGTCCATTTGTTTGAAACATTTTGCTGTTCTCTTCGATAATATATTCTCCATCCTCTGTTTCTACCAATGCCTTGATCAATTTCATGGAACATTCCGGTACAATGGAATCCTTGGCACTCTTTATTTTCAACCTTTCAAAATTGATTTCGTCATGATTATTCGTCAAATCATATTTTATAGTTTCTTGCTTACAATCTATTTTTGCGTTCATTTTCTTAAGGAAATCTCTCCCAAGAATTAATGTCCGTAAATGCGTTTTCAATATCACAAAGTTGTGTGATAATGTTTCGTCATCAATTTTTATATTTAAAAATATACTTCCTACCATGTCCAATTTTTTTCCATCGGGTCCTGCACAAATTTTTGCGAGTTTACTTATACCATGGCCTGTATCGAGGGCCGTTCTGAGGTCGACCACTGAGAGGTCAGCACCTGTATCAACCAAAGCTTCAAAAGTCCCTATCTTGTCCACATTAATTTTTAATTTGTATTTAGGGTCCAACTTCTTGATTCCGTTTATGGTCGACTTGCTTTGATTGACAGATTCAGGCGCGACGCTTAGTTTAAATCTTCCAACACGGAATATCTATTCCGGGTAGGAATATTTGTCTGTGTGCTATGACATACATCAGCATAAAGCCGAGGTCCTGATTTCTCTGATATTTCATTCATTTGGCATTTTTCTTCGACCTTCTCTTGGGTATCTGCTGGATCCTCTTCTAGGATTCTTATAAACTTGACCCTACAATAATGGGCCACGTGCCCTGGCTTGTTACATTTAAAGCAGATTGGTCTTCCATCTTCCGTCCTATTTTTGCTCACTTCTTGGCTTTTATTGTAAATGTTTCTCTGAAGGTTTGGTTTCGGCACAAAGTTAGGATTATAAGGACGTCTAGGGGTAGAGGGCTGGGGAAAGTTGTTTCGATACTGTCTGGGGGTAGGAGGGGAGTCGTTCTTGTAATTATTGGAAACAGGGGCTTGGGGCCTGGAAGTGGTCTGGTAGTTTCGTGCGGCAGTCGGCGGCACGTACCTCGATTGTTGTTGGGGTCTAGTATAGCGTGGACCGTTATATAGGTTTCTGGATTTCTCCACACGTTCCCGATACTTCTTTTCAAAAGAATCCATTTTCTTGCACACGACAAGAAGGTCATTGGTCGTTTTAGGAGGGTTCAGGTAGAGCGCGAATGAGTACTCTTTTTTCAGTCCTCCAATAACATGTTCAATTTTTGTTTCTTCTTCCATTGCGGGGTCAACCTTGTTGCACAACACTAGAATGTCTTCCGCGAACCTGATTGCTGGTTCATTCCAGTGTTGCATTCTGTTGAGCTTCATTTTAAGTTCTTCTTTATTCGCGTCCAAAGAAAAATCCTGAATGAGGCGGATTTTAATATTTTCCCAGCTCGTGAAACTAGCTTTGTGTAAATTCAACCAGGTTTTAGCGCTTCCCGTCATGTTCATGGCGGCATAACGAGAGATAATGTAGTCTGCCCAATGGTACAAGAAGCCAATTTCTTCAAGAGATTCAATCCATGGGCGAGGGTCTTCCGTTCCATCATACTTGGGGATGTCGATGTTGGGATTCAGGACAACTGGGTCGGAACTAGCATCTCTACCAATTGTTGCACCAGGTTGCGGCTTGGCAGACTCTTCAGCCTTGATTCTCTCCTGTGCTGGGTCTTGCATCTTACCAGAGCGTGTTTCAACCATCCTACAAATTTATAAAAGGGAATAATGAGATAAGTCTACTTTTAGTAGCCTCCAGAATCCTTTATTTATTTTTTCACATCAAAGAGAGCAGTGAAGTCACACGTGTACCTAAATACAAATAATGACAATCTAAATAATCTGTGTTTTAAATAAATATCATAGAATATTTTATATAAAAATAAATAAATATATAATTTAAATTTCAAATATATTAAAAATAATATAAGAAATACGCCATTAATCATGATGTAACAATATATTTATTCTGTATAACGATTCAAAAGTTTTTACGAAGGAGTATTGAAATAGAGATTGAAACTGGTTTATTTCAAAGTCCATATATGATTATATAAGGTTAAATACAGAATAAATATCTTTTCTACAGGTAAACTCCGTACAATTGGTATAAGTGTATAACGATTCAAAAGTTTTTACGAAGGAGTATATTTTATTATATTTGTGCAAGCTTTCGAACTTTGCAGTTCTTCCACAGGCAAGGATAGTATTATAGTATACCCTGTAGGGTAGTATTTCTGTACTATCCTTGCCTGTGGAAGAACTGCAAAGTTCGAAAGCTTGCACAAATATAATAAAAGATACTCCTACGTAAAAACTTTTGAATCGTTATACACTTATACCAATTGTACGGAGTTTACCTGTAGAAAAGATATTTATTCTGTATTTAACCTTATATAATCTTATATGGACTTTGAAATAAACCAGTTTCAATCTCTATTTCTCTCTCTGAAGAGCTGGCTGCCCGGTGGACCTTCACCATGGAAGTGCCCCGCACCATCCCCTGGGCCGACCCTGGGCGTCGTAACTGCTTCTCGGGGCACCACGCAGATGTCGCCTTACGGCTGACTCTTCACGCCTTACCCCATCCTGACCATCCTGCCTCGAGACGTGCCAACTGTGCCGCCTGGTCCAGCGACGGGTCGCTGACCCACAGATATTGGAGTTGCCGAGCCGTGCGACCCCTGCTCCGGGAGGTGTTCGCTTCCTGCGAAGTGCCCCTGGATCTGAAGGCCTGGCTGTTTGGCGTCGGCCTCCATCCCGAGGCAATAACAAGTGTAGCGAAGGCTACCATCTACAAGTACCATCTTGGTCTTGAGGTGGAAAATACCAGCCAACACATCGACCTGCCCACTCTATGGGAAAGAACTCTCGCAGTTTATCGGTGGCGGAGTCTTTGCCGCGGTGGGCGCCACCAATGAAAACCTTATATATATTTATATATATATATATGTATATTTATCAATTATTTTATATATATTTACATCTATTTATTCATATTTATATCATTGTATAATCTTATTCATTCATATATTTATTCTGTATCTAACCTTATATGAACTATGTAATAAAGAAGTTTCAATCTTTCTCTTGGAGCGGGTTTCTGAAAACTCCGATTGATTCCATGGTCCGCCATCTTTACACAAATCTAACACCATTAGAGATCAAACAATCACACGGGGCTATAATAGATAATTGTACGTCTATTTATTGGGAAAATTAGCTTCATTATTGAAATAAATTTCTCTCTTTACACCAAATTAGTCATCTACATGAGCACATACTTGGTATTCATGGTAAACGGATTGCGGATTTCGACAATTTGGAAATAGGAGATCATATATCGCCGCAACTCTTTTTATTAACGCGATTAAAGGAAGCTTTCGGGCAAGCTCTTCTTCAGCTAACTATAGTGTTGCGGCGATATATGATATCCTCTTTCTAAACATACTTGGTATAGCAAACTGTTGTAACCGCTGAGAGGGTTCAACACTGATGATCCAGGCCTTTCCATTATTTTATCATAGTATCAAATTTGCATAACAGATGGCGAGCTAATATATAACAATATAAAACTATATAGATTGAACAGTCGTATTCCTGGAATTTAACTAACGATAAAGATTCAAACAATAAATGCGAAAAACAGAACAGGAAAACTCATTTCTTGTGCGTCGTCAATCTATCGTCTGATATTTAATCCGAGATAATTTTCTGGGCTCCTGTCGAGTCAGCGCGGAATTGTGCAATTGGAGGGTGGAAGGGTGAATTTATTGGAGAGGCGATAGAAGAACTTTTATTGAAATTTTTCTGAATGAATGCTTCTTAGCGATTTTAAATAAATATTTATTAGTTATACTTTTGTGTCTCTGGGTTTCTTTATATTTTATTTAGAAGGAAGGTTTATTACTTATTGTCTTCTATTATCAACATATCCTAATTTTTTTATTACTTAATGAAGTTGATTCAATAATTTTATATATAATGGGAACACAGTTATATTCACGTTTTGGCTATATACACTTATGGAAAAAACTTAAGGAAGTTGTACCTTTTAGCATGTATATCGGGATTCAGACAATAACTCTGAAAGATACACTCATGGACAAAACTTAAGGAAATTGTACCTTTTAGCATGTATATCGGGGACAGATAATAATTCTGAAAGATACACTCATGGACAAAACTTAAGGAATTTGTACCGTTTAGCATTTATATCGGGATTCAGACAATAACTCTGAAAGATACACTCATGGACAACACTTAAGGAAGTTATACTTTTCAGCATGTATATCGGGATTCAGACAATAACTCTGAAAGATATCACAGTGACCTTTATTGAAGACACACGAGATAACCAAGTGTGAACAAAATTGCCTCTGTCTCCTTTCAAAAAAACAAGTCCGGCAGCATTAAAATATGAAATTTTCCTAAGTTTTGTCCATGAGGGTATTTAGAATAATATTTTAAATTTTTTATTATGATAAATATATATATATATATATATGGTAATTTAAGCCATCAAACCCATATTGTATATAACTTATGACAATATTTTAATGTTGTATAATAGAAACACCTCTGTAAATGATTATACGCATTATTGACATGTGTCTTTACATCATCATATGTAATGCAATTTGTACAAACAGGATAAATAAATATAAATCTGTAAAAGATTAAGAGTTGAGCTAAGCAAGAGATAGAAGTCATAACGTCAAAATCGAGATAGATTTAGAATTCCCACAACAAGGTCTAAAAATGGACCAGACCACCCACACTCTTGACATCTGGTGGAATGCAAAGCCCCCTCTCACATCTGGTGACATGCAAAACCCCCTTTCTCAGAAACGGCCCCTGTCGCATAAGGCCCCCCCGTCTTAACCTATAAATACAGTCACTTTGCAGTCACTTGACAGTTAGTTCACCCTCAGCGCAAGTCCACGTCGGTTGTCACCAAGGTCCTCCTCATCCACCATGTAGTCAGTAAGAACTCTTCTATCTCCATCTTTCGCTCCTAGCTCAACTTTTATCTGTTAACGGAAATTTCTTAGTGCAACTGTGTCTACGTTTTTTTTGTGTGGACCTTCCCAAGCTTTCCACTCTGCCTCGACCACGACTGCCTGTACTCTGTGAGAACTTTTAAAGGACTTACAAGGTGCAGAGAGGTACTGGAAAACTCCCCATCCTGACTGTTCCTCTTGGTCAACACAGTATAGCGAGAGTCAACACTTTATCATCACAAAGTTAGTCGATAGGATTCTCTACAGAGGCTTACCAGACCTCATCTCATTACAGAGAGTCGACAGGATGACCAAAACGAAGGATGACACATCGAAGAGGTAAGAAGACTGTTCAGATAGGAAGCGAGAAAAAGCGAAGATGGAGGAACAAACCGACCATTCCAACGAAACGATCAAACACCCTCTCCCCCAAAACGAGATATTTACGGAAGAAACGCCGTCCCAAGGGACTTCCGCAGACCTGCTAACCGATCGCCAACGCCAGGAGCAAGCTGTCTGACCACCCCAACGACACAGCCGAACTTCCCGCAAGTCATGGAAACCGAGCAGCGATGTACCCAAACCCTGTGACAAATTCCACACCTTCGACCTGACATCGTCGAGACAATGATCAAAGCGACAAGCTGCAAATCAACTTCACAGAAGCTACAAGCTTCAACAAGTCCAACGTGGAGCGACTTCCACGTCAGCAGGAAAACAACCAAAGACAAAGTCTCCTGACTGAAATACCTTCAAAAAACTGTAAGTTTTAAAATCTTACATAGCTTTATCCTCAAGTTCAAAACTTGATTCCCTATAAATTTTGTATTTATATTTTCATTTTAAGCATTTTAAAATCAATTTTTACCTTTTTTATATCATTTTTTATTCAATTTTTAAAATTTTCACACTCTCATTTATCAAATTTACTTTAATTTTTAATCAAATTATAAATTTCAAGTTATTACTCTCAATTTTACTTTAAAAATAAAATTTTGCCCATTACGCATTTTTACTAATTTACTAATCTTACATGCCTTTCCTAAATTTACCTAAAATGGCATTATCCAAAGCTACGACTTGAAAAAAAAAATCTCATTCATCATAATTCTCAACTTATTTTTGTTTTATTTATTAGTTATCTTTATACCAAAAGACCAATATCTTTATCAATTCTTAAAATTTGGTAATGATCACCATTTTAAGTAAGCGCCCAATTCAAATTATTTGTAACTCTCACGACATTGCCCTTTTACAAGGAACATTTTCACGCTACCATAATCAACGATCAAAAATATCAATTTTTAAATATAAATTAACATAGGTGAAACGCATTTTTTAATTGCAAAAATCGAAAGATACAATATCTTCAAAAACACCACTAGGAAAAACAACTACCACGCCAGTAGCTAAATTAAGTCACAGACCGCCAAACTTATTACAATCGTTAATATTCGAGCATAAATACACTCCCTCGTCTTTTCCTTTTACATGCATATATAATCATCAACAAATCTCTCTCAACAAACGTTACAACACTCACACATCACTTTATCCAATTGGCAACAATTTTTAGTGCGCGACTTAACACACAAATCCAAATCTTGAGCCACACAAGCTCCACTTAGCTCTATATTGTCGCCACAATAAAATAATTTCACATTAAGCGTGCCACATCCACTAACAGTCAAATATTCTCTCGATGTGTTTCATACAACAACCACCCATGACTTTATTAAATTTGTTATTCATGGTGAAACAGGTTAGATTTGTACCAAACTAAGACTTCACGTGACACCTTTTCATTCACATTTCTCACTTCGTGTCACAGTGCCACACCACAAAACTTTTTCACTTTTCAGGCCAAAGACGCTTTCACGCCTGTGACACCACATCTCACCTCAAAGCGTGTCCACGTCGAAAGTCATATCTTTCACTCACTTCTAGCCTGAAATCATCGTATAACAATCGTATTAAGTCTAAACAACTTCGAAAACACAAACACTTACGAACATCGAGAAAACTATATTTTCAAATAGGCAAGAAAATTGACAACTTCAACAAAAGAGAGAAAATCAGTTTCAAGTAAACGACAAAAATAACAAACATCCCCCATGATTTACCACCCACGACGATCCCGTGAAAAACAGGAGAAGTGACCGCCAGTAATCGGATCCCCCGAATTTATTTCAGTTACACCTCCATCCCTCACAAGGCAGATATTGACCGCTAGCTTCATGATCGCCATTTTGAACACATGTGTCACACTACTCATTTAGATTTCCTCGAGAATCTCACAAATCTCGCACAACGCATTAATCACAACACATCATACATTAAACATTTTACATGTTAATTGGTATCACCAATTAAAACAATTTGGTTAAGTTATATAGACTTTATGACGCAAAAGAGAAATCATTCTCTACATACCAGCATTATGGACAAACGAAAAGATCATTTCACATATTCCCGCTTCAGAGAGTCATAGAAACACCAATGTTTACCAATGGGATATGATCTACACACAACAATTGTAACTTTTCTTCAAAAGAGACAATATTGTTCAATTTCCCACTACTTAACATTTATCTAATCATTATAATAATCTTTAATTATATTGTTATTTGTATAAAATCTTGAATAATTATTCCTATTTTTACCTTTCAATTATATAATCAAATTTTTAATCCAACATGATTTTCAAAAAAAAAAAAAAACTTTAATCAAATTTACTTTTATTTTTCATGATATTATTTTAGTATTGCAAAACATCTAATTGTTTCAAAAATTATTTTTATTTTATTATTTATTATATCTTTTATATATTACATGTTTAATTTTGTCCACTTACACTTTTTTGTACCCGCAATCATATTTCTATATTTCTATTCACTATATTTTATTTGTTTAAATACCTTTATTATCTGACAATGGTTATCATCCACTACAACAATCGTTTTCAAAAATCATATTCTTTAACCAATTCCCTATATTTTTCATCACTATCTTTTCAGTCATTGCGTCACATCAACGTAGAAAAACGACAGCACTGCTTGACAATTTATTTTTTGATTTCGTAATTCAACAAACTCTTTGAAAACACAGTTCCCCAGATTTACAAATCTCAACTTCTGGCCTGAACACGTTTCAAAAGTTTATTTCATTTCATCCGCAGAGCAAATCACCAACGCATACACAAAGCGTTCACTTTTTTCAACTTTCAATTTTTTTTTCAGCTCTAGTGGACCACATTCAACCTTTGATTTCGAGTCAAGTCAGACCACCTACTGTCGCTACAATTCTACTTATCGCATGGCTCTCCCACCCCTTTCAATCATATTAATAAGCAACTTTTCTTCAACAACTTTTAACCCAATATTCCCAAAATTGTGACAAAACACTGTAGCCCTTATATAGGATCGCAAGTGAAACATTGCCTAGGAAGATGCTTGTGTCTATATCCTCGTTTTGCACCTGGATCAGGTATTTGGTTTACATGTGCACTCCTTACAATTGCATATTCTTCAACTACTAACCCTTTTCAACGCCCGCCAATATTCTCTTAGGATGTGAATTTTTATGTCATCATTTTATTTTAATCATCATTTTTTTTAATCAAACAAAAATGTCATTTTTATTTCACTTTTATATATCCAAACAAATCATCTTGTTATAGCCCTTTTTAACCCTCACAGTTTATATTAATTAAAAGAAATTTTAATTACTTACCTGTGTTAGAGAGGCTTTACCTGCTTAAACCCGGATAAACCCTTTCACTCCCGGGGCCCATCTATGGTAATTTAAGCCATCAAACCCATATTGTATATAACTTATGACAATATATTAATGTTGTATAATAGAAACACCTCTGTAAATGATTATACGCATTATTGACATGTGTCTTTACATCATCATATGTAATGCAATTTGTACAAACAGGATAGATAAATATAAATCTGTAATAGATTAAGAGTTGAGCTAAGCAAGAGATAGAAGTCATAACGTCAAAATCGAGATAGATTTAGAATTCCCACAACAAGGTCTAAAAATGGGCCAGACCACCCACACTCTTGACATCTGGTGGAATGCAAAACCCCCTTTCTCAGAAACGGCCCCTGTCGCATAAGGCCCCCCCGTCTTAACCTATAAATACAGTCACTTTACAGTCACTTGACAGTTAGTTCACCCTCAGCGCAAGTCCACGTCGGTTGTCACCAAGGTCCTCCTCATCCACCATGTAGTCAGTAAGAAATCTTCTATCTCTCCATCTTTCGCTCCTAGCTCAACTTTTATCTGTTAACGGAACTTTCTTAGTGCAACTGTGTCTTCGTTTTTTTGTGTGGACCTTCCCTAGCTTTCCACTCTGCCTCGACCACGACTGCCTGTACTCTGTGAGAACTTTTAAAGGACTTACAAGGTGCAGAGAGGTACTGGAAAACTCCCCATCCTGACTGTTCCTCTTGGTCAACACAGTATAGCGAGAGTCAACACTTTATCATCACAAAGTTAGTCGACAGGATTCTCTACAGAGGCTTACCAGACCTCATCTCATTACATATATATGGTAATTTAAGCCAACAACCCCATATTGGTGTATAATATAACAAAATTTTTATGTTAAACACCTCTGTAAATAATTAAACACATGATTGACTTGTGTCATTATATCACCATATGTAATGTACTTTGTACAAACTGAGAATAATAAAATGAAACTCTGTAATTGTTAGCCAATCTTCTTTCTGGCTGGTTCTCTTATTGCTCACTCTTCTGCCTAGAGGTATAGTCAGCGCCGAGGTCTTGTCCTAAATGAAGCGGCTTTCCGAGCTCTAAACTACTGTGAAATGACGAGTCTCACAAAGCTCCTTAACATAACATAACATACTTTATTTTCAAGCACACTATATATACAATCAAACATACACACGTGACCAGGCACTCCTGGTCAAATATAAAAAAAAGCATTTACAGAGTAATAATAATAAAATAATCCCTAACATTCCTCCCCGAGTTGATGGATCCCATCAAGATCCGGAGGGGCCACCGGCAGCAGCACCAGCTTCACCAAGGGTCTTCGGAGCACTCCAACTGATGGTCGCACCGGTACAACCCGCACCAGGCCGTCCTTCCCAGGATGGGTCTCCACCACTCTGCCCATTAGCCATCTTGCAGGGGGCAATCTTTCCTCTTTTATCAATACTAACGTATTGATGTCGACATTGGGAGAGATGGTCTTCCACTTAGTTCCATCATTAGCTAACACGGCAGCCAGTTCTTTTAATTGATCCTGAGCCAGATAGAAACGTGAACGTAACTGTCGTGCAGCTCCTACAAAATTTGTTCCTGATCACTATATAGCCGAGTGCAGTGCTCTCTTCGCGCTACACATCGCTCAAAGGCCGACATGAAGGTGGGTGTAGAGGCATCTGTGACTAATTCAAGATGTACGGCTCGGGTCACATAGCACACAAATAGACAGATGTAGCCTTTTTCGTCTTTCGACCTCTACCCTTGGACAATCGAAGGTTCACAGGTCCAGTATGATCTACACCACTGATTGAAAAGGGTTTACCCGGTGTTAATCTCTCCTTGGGTAAATCGCTCATTAGCTGGCCTGGAGTGACGCGATTGTATCGACAGCATGTCACGCACTCTCGAATGCATCTCTTCACCTGATCTTTTACTCTCAGTATCCAATACTTCTGTCTCAATGTGGACAGCATCAGGTGCACACTTCCGTGCAAAGTCCGCATATGAACCGCTTTAGCAATCATCTGAGCCACCTTTCCTGATGAAGGCAATAGCGCAGAATGTTTTGTTCATATGTCATAGATGGAGCCCATCTTAATCTACCGCCGACTCCAAGGATTCCTTGATCGTCGAGGATCGGTGTTAAACCACAAATCTTGCCAGTGCGCTTCACCGATCCTAAAGTGGTCAAACTTCTTATTGCCTTCCTGAAATGCTGGTACTGAATTGCTTGAAGTATTCTCCGATGAGCATTTCTCATTTCAGCTGTTGTTAAGTGCAACTGACATCGCTCCACGCTGTAGCGGCAGTTATGGCAAAAGCGCAATATCCAGGCCACCTTTCGGATATATCCATCAAAGGTCGAGCTCATCTCTCCGATGGCCACCAAGAAAGGTGTTTCACTGATGGCATGAATACTCAGGAGCTCAGTTTGACTTTGGTGCTCAAACACAGGAGGCATTCTAGGCCATTCTGTGGATTCCGCTGACAACCAGGCAGGTTCTGTCCACCAGATGGAAGACTGATTCAGCTCGGACCCCAGAATTCCTCGCGAGGCAACATCCGCTGGTTTATCTCCTGTAGGAACACAGCGCCACTCCCTGACCTGTGGACAACTCTGAATCTCCGCGACACGATTGCCGATGAAAGTGGGGAGATTTCCAGACATAGTTCTTAACCAATTCTAGACTATGGTATAATCGGACCAACAGGTATCACTCTCCATTTTGATATCCAATTCTTCCATTATATATTTCACTAGTCTGGTCAGCAGAAGAGCTGCGCACAACTCTAGGCGTGGAATTGACATCTTCGGCATGGGAGCCAACTTAGTCTTTGATGCCAACAGTCCCACACTGACACCATCATCAGTGGGAATTCTTATCTAATCAGCTGCCGCATAGGCATCTTCGGAGGCATCACCGAATCCATGCAACTGCACTCCCTGGGTATTCCTTCCGAGACCCAACCATCGGGTATTCTTATTCTTCCTAGGAAATTCAACTCCTTTCCTATATTAGTCCATGCTTCAATCAATGATTAATCCATCGGATCATCCCAATGTAATTCCGTTATCCACAACTTTTGAACCATTATTTTTCCTGTTACAAGGACAGGTGCCAACCATCTTAAGGGATCTTCTAACTTGGCGATGAAGGAAAGCATTTCGCTCGTGGTAGTCGCCGATGTCTTTTCCAACGACTGAACTTCATATAAGAAACAGTCCTCACTTTGGATCCAACCCAACCCAATGTCCTTATAACATTGGACTGTTCAACTGTAATCCCTTGTGCGCAATGTTCTCTCGCAATGCTGCCCAAAATCGTCAGATCAGTTTCTTTAGAATCTGTGGTTTCTAGGGCTTTGAAGGTGATTGAGGCCGGAGAGGGTTCGTTTCTTCCAGTGTCTTCCTCTTCCAAGTCTATACTGGATTCTTCTTTCTTCATGCAAAGTATTTTGTAAGATATGGCTTTAGGGCTCTTTGTTTGAGCTCTTACCTCTACATCGCTTGAAGCCCCCACTCCAGAACCCTCCACATCAAGAGGCCCTGAAGGTTGAGAATCTTCAATTGAAGACCTTTCGTCAGAATCCTCCACTGCAATTTCTGGAACCTCTTGAGAACCTTGAGCTTTACCTTTTGAAGAATCAGGATCTGATGCTAAGGCATCGTCTGCAGGCTTAGCGGTATCGTCTGAAGGCTTAGAGGTATCGTCTGCAGGCCTAGAGCAGTCATAGGATTCCGAAATCTTCTTTATAGATCTCAAACCGCTCAATATTAGTCCTATAATCCACCGGATTCGCAATCCTTTCCAGTTTAGCACTTTCACCAGACTTTTCTGGAGACTTGTCTCCTAAATTAAGATCTTTCGCTGGAGTAGGCACTTGCCCCTTTGGAGAACTGGCCGGAGTATATAATATTGGAGTTACTACAGCTCCAGAAACAGTTTCCTTCGATACAAGTTGCATTTTATTGCCTGGAATATATTTGCCAATTGAACTTTTTTCAATTGGCTCTCTCTCTCTTCACATAGGTGATCTGGATGGTACAACCCTGTTTAGAAAGCGTCTTACTTTCTCCAACCTTTGCATCATCATTCAACCATTTCTTTTTCTTCCGGATTTTGAGGTACGGGGCACTTAACCAAAATCGTCTACAACGATTTCCCGCCCAAAACCATCAGTTTTCCATCTTTTTCTTCCAAAGAAATCTAAGGTAGTCCCAATCACTTTCCTTGATGGCGATCATCCGGAAATATCTTTTCAGGTCGGCCAAAACTCCGAACTTATTCTCCCGAAGTTTTATCCCTATCTCAGGGATTCCTCTCAATAGACTGGGTCTCCTCCTCAAATATCGCTTCAACGAGAGTCCGTTGCGTCCTCGACAGGAAGCGTCGTCAAATACTGGCCGTACAGGCGCAGCCTTGGATTCACACCCAAATACAGGGCGATCGGGAAAATAGCATCCCTTTACTTTAAATTCGACATATCCAGTCTGTCCTGCTTCCACCAATTTCCTCGATGCTGGAACACTGACAACTCTTTCCTCAATATCATCAGTGGACTCAGCCTCACCATCTGAAATCTCCACTTGATCATCGCCCTCAGCTACCGCTTTAGAATTGCTCACCGATTCATAACCTTTAACCGTAGTCTAAGAATCCCCTACTCCATTGTCCTTGGTTTCAGCTTCTGAGTCTTTCCCATTCTCTAAATCTGCGTCTTGCCTTTCCGCCACCTTTGAATCGGTACCTTGTTCTGCATTTAGCTGTTCTGCTACCTTTGAATCAGTGGCTTGTTCTGAATCTAGCTTTTCTGCCATCTTTGAATCAGTACCTTGTTCTGCATAGAGCAGCTTCACTTCTTCAGTGTTCTTTGAATCCATTCCTTGTTCCACATCTCCAGTCTGTCCCGCTTCCACCAATTTCCGCGATGCTGGAACTCTGACAACTCTTTCCTCAATATCATCAAAGGACTCAGCCTCACCATCTGAAATCTCCACTTGATCAGCGCCCTCAGCTACCGCTTCAGAATTGCTCACCGATTCATAACCCTTAACCGCAGTCTCAGAATCCCCTACTCCATTGTCCTTGGTTTCAGTTTCTGAGTCTTTCCCATTCTCTAAATCTGCGTCTTGCTTTTCCGACACCTTTGAATCGGTACCTTGTTCTGCATCTAGCTTTTCTGCCACCTTTGAATCAGTGCCTTGTTCTGCATATAGCTTTTCTGCTACCTTTGAATCAGTACCTTGTTCTGCATATAGCTTTTCTGCTACCTTTGAATCAGTACCTTGTTCTGCATATAGCAGCTTCACTTCTTCAATGTTCTTTGAATCCATTCCTTTTTCCACATCCAGCCCGTTCTCTCCATCTGCTTCAACGGATTCTTTATTAACTTCAGCCCTATGACTTTCGTCAACTTCTACAACAGACTTCTTCTTCTTAACCTGAGCCCTTTCACTTTCTTCAATGGCAATCTGCGTGGATGTCTCTTCTATCATTTGCTCGGATGATACCACAATCCCAGCATCTCCCTTAATAGAAGCTGGATCAACTCCCTTCATCAAGGAAACTCCTACAACCCTTGGCTTCTTACTCATCCCGACTTCTAAACTGCCTCCATCGCAGATCCTCAAATCCAATTTGGGCAGTCGGCAAACTCTTGTTCCAGGCAGCGAGCCCCTTTTCGAACTAGCACCATGGAGGGCTTCTGTATTTTTCTTCAGAGAGCTGAGGAAGTGATTTGTCATAATTTTAAGATCTATCCACTTCTCATAATACTGGCTCACTGTGTCCTTCTCCTCCTCTAGTTCCTTGTAATCATTTTCCTTGTCTTCTAGCATCAACTTCCAAATCAACCTATCTTCATTCCGAAGATCTTCCATATGCGTCTCGAGGAGCGTACAGCTCGTTCTCATTACATCCTCAGAAGGAGTTTCTTCATTCAACTCAGCTTCTGCCTTTTTAATCAATTTAGAAACTATTGTTCTTAGAACGGCTCTACTTCTTAATGCCCGCTTCATTCTAAACTTGCCTTTTGATCTTAACTTGATGTAACTTAACGCACTATACCTCGGCCTTATCCTTTTAATCCAATTTGCAAAACTTTCTTAAAACCTTATTTGCATAAATTCTTCTTTGTTCAAATCTTGCCTGAATTTGCATAAGCCTTCTTTCTTGATTATCTTATCATCAACAAATTGAATTTACGCCTTTTAACTTTTATCTTTTGAGTGAACCTTTATAAATCCGGTAACTTAAATCCGGTAACTTATATCCGGTAACTTATATCCGGCAACTTAAATCTTGTAGCTTGGATCCAGCAACTTGAATCTTATAGCTTGTATCCGGCTCGAGGGACCAAAATGTTAGCCAATCTTCTTTCTGGCTGGTTCTCTTATTGCTCACTCTTCTGCCTAGAGGTATAGTCAGCGCCGAGGTCTTGTCCTAAATGAAGCGGCTTTCCGAGCTCTAAACTACTGTGAAATGACGAGTCTCACAAAGCTCCTTAACATAACATAACATACTTTATTTTCAAGCACACTATATATACAATCAAACATACACACGTGACCAGGCACTCCTGGTCAAATATAAAAAAAGCATTTACAGAGTAATAATAATAAAATAATCCCTAACAGTAATAGATTAAAAGTTGAACTAAATCATAGATTGGAGTATAAAAA
Organism: Cordylochernes scorpioides; assembly: GCA_030710605.1. Classification (NCBI taxonomy): domain Eukaryota; kingdom Metazoa; phylum Arthropoda; class Arachnida; order Pseudoscorpiones; family Chernetidae; genus Cordylochernes; species Cordylochernes scorpioides. Next base: position 180,071,388 of record CP092863.1, on the reverse strand, counting down.
AGAAATCCAACAACATGTAAAAACGAGGCCTAAAGATGTCAGGGCGTTGCCAGGAAGTCGTTAAGAGTGTACAATGACATATCATATTTCAATACAATATAAAAGATAATGATTGAATAGTTTTTACAGAGAGAGGAATGAATGATTCAGATAATTTATTTTTAAAATATGATCCAAACCTAAATGTCGAGAATTTATGTTTTCAAAATTTTGGTCATTTTATTTTGTACTTATTATTTTGTTTCAAATATATCTATATGGTAATTTAAACCAACAACACCATATTGTATATAATATAACAAGATTTTCATGTTGTATAATAGAAAGACATCTATGAATAATTATACTCATGATTGACATGTGTCATTACATCATCATATGTAATGTACTTTGTACAAACTGAGGATAAATAAATTAAATTCTGTAATAGATTAAGAGTTGAGCTAAAGCAAGAGATTGAGATAGAAGTCCAACAACGAAAGTCTAAAGATAGGAAACTGTCAGGGCGTTGCCAGAGTGTACAATATCGCTTCCGATCCATGCCCTTGTTGCATTCGCTGAAATCCAGTACTTCCTCTTGGCAAAGGCCAGAAATAAACAGTCACTTCACAGTCCGCGGGAGCGTATATCGCCGGTCCACCTCATCCACAATGCCGCCGTAGACCAGTAAGAAACCTCAATTCTATCCATCTTTTGTTCCTAGCTCAACTTTTATCTGTTCACGGAACTTTTCTAGTACCACTGTGTCCCTCGGCCACTGATACTGGTGCTGCCGATCCATCAGGCCTCTCATCAGAGAGGCCTTCAACATCATCGGGCGGCCCCCTGACCTGCAGGCCTGGCTCTTCGGCGGGTCCGGCCTTGAGGACGACGCCCTTTCCATCCTGGCGTCGGCAAAGTTGCGAATATATCGCCACTTTGTCCAGGTTGGGCTCGGAGAAGCAGTGGAGGACCCGCTCATCGCCTGGTCCAGGACCCTCCAGCGCCGAGGTTTCCTTTTATCTTCATCTTCCATCACTTTGTAAAATTGTATCATATATATGTGGCAATATAGTGATAATAATGTGGTGGGGAAAGAGAAATAATCACACGACGAGTTGGTAGCGGAATAACCCAGGCAACCAGCGAGAGAGGAGCGCGAGGGGATGCCACCGCTGAACGACCGTTTTTTGTCGCCACCACCCCCCGACTGTCCAAAAATAGTTCTGAGGTTCTACGAAAATGGCCCCCTTGGAATGTTACTGATATATCAAGTGACCGGCCTTTACATCCTCCTCCCTACGTCTCTCTCTGGTCGACTGTAAGATTTACTTTATTATGCCTGGAAGGGTAATATTATGACATATGTATATTTCATTTTTCATTTTCATGTATATACCTCTCTCTTCTCTCTCTCTCTTTGAGATGTAATATTTTCTAGAAGACAATAAATAATTTTTAATTGTCAAAAAAATTGTCACTGTGTCCCTTCGTTTTTTGAGTGGACATTCCCAAGTCTTCTACTCTGCCTCGACCACGACTGCCTGTACTCTGTGAGAACTGTTAAAGGTCTTCCAAGGTGCAGAGAGGTACTGGAAACTCTCCACATCCTGACTGTCCCTCTCGGTTACTACAGGATTGACTCTCTCGGTTAACACAGTATAGCGAGAGTCGACAGGAGACCACATATGTATATATATATTGCATATCGTCACCCCTGGTTTCTGCTTAATAAGAACTTCACTAATGTTTTTCTTCACACTTATTATTTATATTTCCCGAGCTAGTTTCCATTATCAGGTACAGTAGAACCTCCCTGTAAAGGACAACACCAAATTGCAGAGCCAAAGTGTCCTTTATAGAGAGGTGTCATATTACCAGAGAGTTTCTAAATAGTAAATATTGTAATTTTGGCAATTAAAACTGCCCTTTGTAGAGAGATGTCCTCTAGCGCGAATGTCCTTTCATGGAGGTTCTACTGTGCAAATAAAATGAGATAATAATAAAACAATTACCTTACAAAATAGTTATTCTATTAATTTTCTTGAAGAATACGATCTGGTCCAGAGGTTTTCAGTTACTCCTGTCAACTGTTGTTCTCTCCACGGGCCAACTTTCCAAGTGAGGTGAAGTCGTGACAGAGAGAGATAGCGTTGTTGAAAAATAATAATAATAATGTACTCTATTGAAAATAAATGAAAAATATTTTACAACTGATTTTACAATATTACTAAATAATTTCATAATTACAAAATAAAATATTGCTGTATCATGTAAATCGAACATATCATTATATATTTTCTGAATAAAAAAAGTAAAGCTATCAGCTATATGCGTATATATATATATACTCTCTCTTCTCTCTCTCTCTCTCGGTGTTCTCAGTTCGCAGTCCATCGGTGGCGGAGTCTTTCTCGCGGTGGGCGCCACCAATGAAGACCTTGAATATATTATATATATATATATGTAGTAAACCCGATGTGGAATGTGCTGGGCAGTCGTGGTAGTGGGTGCGTGATGTGGGATTCCCGCACTGGGACAGCAAGAGACAGAGGTAGGTCTAGATGGTAACTTCAAGAGGAAGAGGTAGACCACGGATGAAGACTGTCGCGGATGCCCTAGCCGACCGTCTCACGGCGTCGCTCTGAAAACAACTACCTGAATAACTCCCTTTGTCCCATTGCTGGCCTCTTTATATACTCTGGGACGCTCGCATATGTGGCGATTCCTCATTGGCTACTGTAATCACGTTACTTTATGGCGCCAGGTTGTTTTTCGTCTGGCCTTTGTCATCTGGTCTGCCTTTGTCGTCTCTGGTCTACCTCTTTCTTTGTTTTATTTGCTTCCATTGTTCGATACATATTTTAATATATAGATATGGGGTTATATAATGAATATCAGAAGAAGGTTGTGAACCATATAACTCAAAATATACTACAGAATGTGCCCCCGGTGATGAAGGTTTGGTTGGGGGAATGACATGTAATGAATGATAACCTAACAAACCTATTATAAAAAATAAAAGAAATAATTTGTATACAAATTAGTTAAAATTATTATAAAGTTACAAGTTAAAAAGAGAAAGATGTTGTAATGGTGGTGTATCAATGTGAAAAAAAAATCAAGGTTATAAAAATAAAAACGCACAAAAATGAATGATAAAAGATTAAGAAAAAGTATATAATACAACATGGTAAATATGGTAAAATGATTCGTACAAGTAAAATAATATCTGATTGTATAAAATGTGAGCGGAGAAAAAGTTAGTTTATTGGTTGAACATATAATGTGACGCTAAGATTGAAAAAGGGAAAGGGGGTATCTGAGCATGTTTTTGCAAGGTAGAATCCCAAGCATTCTGCAATGCAATGCGAACTTGTTTAAGTGAGGCATTGTTTTCATTAACAGAAGGCCCAAGATATTCCGTCTGCATCGTTAGCTCAGACAGTGAGAAGAAGTGGGAAGATTGATGGGGTAAAAGGTAGAGGTAGGAGGGTAAGAGGGATCCCTGTTGTCCATAATGATTGTGCCCGGTTGAATTATGAGAAAAAAAAATGAAAAGTTGAAAAAATGGTGAATTGATATGATGAGTCGGGCGATGAGAAAAAAAAATATCGCGCTGGATATCCTGAACTCATTATGGGGAATGGGTATAACGAGGAAGGATTGTTCCAGTCGGATTAATCAATGAAAAAAAAACAAAAATGTTCGGCGAACTGGAATCCCTTGGAAGGTAGTGGGAGGTTTGAAGGATGCGGAAAAGGAGAGGTGGGTGTAAGAGATTTATTGCTGTCAATTTTGATTGTGTCCGACTTGTGTGGTGAAAAGAAAAAGTTGAAAAATGAAAAAATGATGAGCCGGACGATGAGAGGAAAAAAAATAAAAATCTAACAGGGTTTCCTGAGCTCACTGTGGGGAAATGTACAGCGAGGAAGGGTCTTCTAGTTAGTTTAATCAATAAAAAAAAAAAAAAAGAAAATGGCTGACGAACAATAAACTCTTGATGGATGTAAAAGGTTGGGAGGAAAGGTTCATGGGATAGAGTTAAGAGGTTGTAAGGGAAGCGTCAAAAAATAACATTTTGAAAATCTATTAAGAAAAATAAAAATGATAAATGTTTTACCTGTTTAAGAAATATTATAAATATTGTTAGTTGTAGGTTTTTTAAAATAGTGCCTAAAATAGTTGAAGTTGTAAAATGCTAAGTCTAAAAATAAAAATATTAAAGGTAATAATATATAAAGGGTTGGTTGGTAGTTGAAGGCATTAATATAAAAATGATATTATCGATTAATAGTGAAATGTTTTATCCACATCTGTAAGTTAAAAAAAAAAAAACAAAGTCCAACACCACAAAACTAGGTAAACTGTAAGTCTATTTACAATAAATGAGAGAAAAGTTAGCAAACCTATTAAATGGTAAATAATTTGGGGCACAAATTAGTTACTAGAATAAAAATAAAGATAAAGGGGAGTAGTGGTGACACACTGATATAATATTATAAAACTACAAAAAATTAATAAGAGGAGTACATAGGAAGGATAAATTTAAAGTAAACACACAAATAAGTTTAGAAAATATGATTCGAGTAATTAAAATATAATATGATTTTTTTTATGTAATATTGAAATTAATGAATTAAAATTTAAAAGTTGTTTAAAATAAAGTAAAGATTGATAAATGAGGGTGTACAAGATTATTGACGTCTTTAGTTTGGCCTACGGGGAGGTAATGTGCCCTATGTCGCTTTGGTCCGGTCTGAGAAGTTGGTCTTTGCCAGATCTTCCCGATTATATTGTACCAAAGCCGACTTCATGTAAATATATCCATTGTCATTTGTTTATTGTAAAAATACAAAATATGTAAATTAGTTAGAGATATATAAAAACTATCTTTTGTTTGTTGCGTTGGTTAAACTTCTCTCGCTTATTAAATTGCTTTTGATTGCCAAACGACTTGCTAATTATTTCCCACACTACATCTGGTGGAGACGCCGGGACAATCCCTTCTAGTATTTTAACCTGGACGTCAAGTTGAGAAGAAGCCGACGTTTGCAAAGTTTGCCACCACTCTTGGTCGAAATGGTGAAAGAAGAAGAAAAGCCTCATGTGCAGCCGGCAGCTTTCACATATCTGCAACAACCAAGAAACCCCCCGAATTTCTCCGGAAAAGGTTCTGAACTCGCCCATCTCTGGTTGAAAGATTACAGCCGCGTTGCTGCCCACAATGGATGGGACGAATCAATGTGCTTGGCCAATGTAGTCTTCTTTCTGGAAGGAGCAGCGAGATGCTGGTTCGACAACGTGGAGGAAAGCATCACGACATGGAATACGTTTAAAGAAGAATTCACCAGAACGTTCGGTGATAAAGAAGACTACGCCAGAAGGATTGAATCATCCCTCAAGGTAAGAGCGCAAAAGCCAGACGAGTCGGTCGAACTCTACATCCAGGACGTGCTGAACCTCTGTCGACAACTGAACCCGAACATGTCGGAGGAGGACAGGGTGGGCCACCTCATGAAAGGAGTGGCTGAAAACATTTACCGGGCCCTTCTTGCAATTGAAGTGACAACGACCGGGGAATTCACTCAACACTGCCGGCGTATTGAAAAGCTAAATAAAAATAGAATCAGCAGTGTTAGATTTGAGAGAATCCCCACCGTTTCGGCGATTAATGAAAATGAGTACCACCCTTTAAAGGAAATGATCAGAGAGATCATCAGGGAGGAGCTTCGATCTGCTCCGAATGAACTAGATAATCTTCCTCCTCCGCAGGGATTAGAAGATAGAGTTTGGCAGAGAGTCGAACAAAATCTAGCACCCATTGACAAAGCACCAGTGTTCCACTCCAGAAGGGCGGTCAAGAATTTCCGAAGTGGACAACAAAATGCAGGGGAAGCGGTGAGAAGGAAAACGGACGAATTCCGCACCAGAGAAAACATTCCCATATGCTTTTATTGCAATAGACCGGGACATGTCGCAAAGCATTGTTGGGATCGACGCCGCGACCGTGATGAGAACGAACCAAGTAGGACCCAAAGCCGATTTTATTATGGCCGTAGAAGACCCGGATCCATCTATATGTCCGACTTCATGACGCCGCATATGGAACAATCTGATCGGAACAACTCTCCTCGACGCAATTTACCAAGAAGTTCTTCTCCCTATCCTGGACGCGGGAGACCGATGACAAGACGTCGCTACTCTAGATCGCCAGACCGGACTCCTAGCCGATCTCCTCATAGAGACGTGCAGGAAAACTAGGAAGCACGGCCTGTAAGGGAGGTAAGGTCGGACATTGTTTAAAGCCTCCACAGACGCGAGCCGACCTAGACGATAACTACATGTGGGTGAGTATCAATGGCCGTCATGTCGAAGCTCTCATTGACACAGGGGCGTCATATTCGGTCGTTTCCAGCAATTTTAGAAAGTCGATGAAAGCTATAATGTTTGAGAGCCCGAACATAACTTTAAGGGTCGCAAACAATCGTTTTGTTGCTCCACTAGGAAAATGTCGCCTAAGAGTAGAAATAAATGGCCTTCAGCGGATCTTCGAATTTCTCGTTCTTCCAAATTGCAGCCACGACGCCATCTTGGGATGGGATTTTCTCGAGTCTTCAAAAGCAGTTATTGACTGTGGTCATTCTGAAATTTCGTTTTCAGAGACGTTAAATGAGGACCAATCCGCGGCACAACTTCACTTAGCATCGGACGACATCATTCCTCCAAAGTGTACCAAGAGGGTATTGACCCGGACGCCTAGCGTAACTGGGATTAAAAATTGCGCAGTTGAAGGTGCGCGGCAACTTTTCTTGGAGAAAGAACTATTTGTACCATCGTCCTACCTTACCATATGGCATGGCCAAGCGTATCTATGGGTGACCAATTTTAGCAAGCATCCTAAAACAATCCCTTCGGGCATGTGCCTAGCTCATTTATTCAGAGTCCAGCCGCAAGAAGTTTGCCCAATCATGGAAAATCATTCGAATAATAAGTCCAAAAGTGCCAAGTCACCCATCAGGATAACCAATTTCGAGTGTCGCGAAGAAAATTTTTTTAAAGTCGGGAGCTCCGAGCAGCTTATGAGAATGGAACAAATCTCGGCCTGCATTTCTCCTGAGCTTCCTCTGCTTCACAAGACCAAACTTCTGGAGCTTCTTGAAAATTTTTCGGAAGTGTTCGGTCCGATCGATAAAACTACTTCTAGGATAATTACTAAACACAGGATAAATACGGGCGACGCCAAACCATCAAAAAAGATGCCGTATCGGGTCTCACCTTCTGAAAGGAAGGTAATTCAAGAAGAAGTTGACAGAATGATGGAAATGGGAGTCGTTCAGCCCTCTGAGAGTCCTTGGGCCTCACCGGTCGTTCTAGTAAGAAAGAAAGACGGGTCTGTTCGCTTTTGTGTGGACTACAGAGGTTTGAATAAGATGACGAAAAAAGACGTCTATCCATTGCCGCGGGTTGATGACGCTCTTGATTGCTTGAAGGGGGCGAATATCTACTCCACAATTGATCTCAAAGCGGGCTACTGGCAAATTGGCATTGATGAAGCTGATCGGGAAAAGACTGCCTTTATTACACCGGACGGTCTTTTTGAGTTTAAGGTCATGCCTTTTGGGCTGTGTAACGCGCCCGCAACTTTCGAAAGGATGATGGATAATCTCCTGAAGGGCCTGCGATGGACGATATGTTTGTGTTACTTGGACGACGTCGTTATATTTGCGGATAATTTTCCAGATCATTTGAGACGACTAGAGGTGGTCCTGAATTGTTTCAAGAGAGCTGGGCTGAAGCTCAATCCCGGAAAGTGTTCTTTTGGAGCCAGCAACATCAAGATCCTTGGACACCAGGTGGATAAGGATGGAATCCGACCAGATGATGATAAGATTAAGGCGGTCAGTCAATTCCCGATCCCTAAAAACTTACAGCAGCTAAGAAGCTTCCTTGGCTTGTCATCTTATTATAGGCGGTTTATTAAGAACTACGCAGATATTGCGCGGCCCCTCAATTCGCTACTATCTAAAGGAACAAAGTTTCAATGGAACACAGACCAAGAGAGAGCATTTCAAAAACTGAAGAATTCCTTGACGTCAAAACCAGTATTGGGACATTTCGATGATGACGCTCCGACTGAACTACACACAGATGCCAGCGGATATGGAATAGGTGCCGTGCTTGCACAAAAGCAAGGGAACGGTGAAAAGGTCATCGCCTATGCTTCGCGTACCCTTTTAAAGTCCGAGAAAAACTATTCTACCACGGAGAGGGAATGTCTCGCCATAGTATGGGCAATTGGAAAATTTAGGCCCTATTTGTTTGGACGCCCCTTCAAAGTTATAACTGACCATCATTCTCTGTGCTGGTTGACCAATCTTAAAGATCCGGCAGGTAGATTAGCGAGGTGGGCGTTAAGACTTCAGGAGTACGACGTTTCCATTGTCTACAAGACAGGGCGAATGCACAAGGACGTCGACTGTCTGTCAAGAAATCCCATTGAAAATACGGAAAAGGTTTTCAATGACGACATCCCCACATTATTCCTTTTGAGCGACATCAGTAAAGAACAAGAGAAAGACCCTTACATTACAGGAATAATCAAGGAGATATCTCAGCCGTCACCCGCCAAGAAAGACAACAAGTTCGAGGTTGTCAATGGGATCCTCTATAGAAAGAATTATGACCCGACTGGCCTACCTTTACTGTTAGTGATCCCAAGACACCTTCGAATGGAGATCTTGGGGGACTTGCACGACTCACCTACTGCTGGACATTTGGGTTTTGCAAAAACCTACGACAGAATTAGGAGAAGGTTCTATTGGCCAGGAATGTACAGAAGCGTGAGAAGGTATGTTGGCCATTGTCAGGACTGCCAGCGTCGCAAGAGTGTGCCACAACTTCCTCCTGGCTATCTGAGACCCATACCACCACCGGACCGACCATTCCAAAAAGTCAGTATAGATTTGCTGGGACGCTTCCCCATATCGCAAGGGAAGAAGAAGTGGATAGTTGTTTGCACCGACTATCTAACTAAATACGCCGTTACCCAAAGTCTAGATTCGGGGGGAGCCCAAGAAATTGCAAAATTTCTTTTGGAGGAAGTTATTTTGAAGCATGGGGCTCCTCGAGAAATAGTGATGGATCGGGGTCGAAACTTCCAGTCGAGACTCATTCACGAGCTAACCAAGAACTGTCACATCAAAAAGAAGACAACGACGGCGTATCATCCCCAGACTAACGGCCTGACAGAAAGATTGAACAGGACAATTGCCGACATGTTATCAATGTATATGGACCTCGATCAGAAAAACTGGGATGAGATGCTACCATTCATCACATTTGCCTACAATACAGCGAGGCAAGAATCAACTGGCTTCACGCCATTCTTTCTGGTCCATGGGAGGGAAGCGGAGACGACCCTCGACACTATCTTTCCCTACAGTAGCGCGTCCGAGGGGGAAGAATTTATTCAATTGGTGGCGAGCAGAGCTGAAGAGGCGCGACAAATAGCCCGACATCACATCTTCAAGGCTCAAGAAACCAACAAATTGAATTACGACGCTCGGCATAAAGGAAAAGTCTACCAACCAGGAGATCTAGTGTGGATTTTTACACCTATCCGACGAGTGGGACTGTCTGAGAAACTTCTAAAAAGGTACTTTGGTCCCTACAAGGTCATTAAAAAGATATCGGATGTGACATACGAAGTGGAAGCATTCGGCAAGAGTGACAAAAGACGAAAAGGACGTGACACCGTCCATATCCTCAGGATGAAGCCGTACTATGACCCATCAAGACAGGAAGATTCGTCAAGTGAGGATAACTCTACGTCTGGAGAAGAGGAGGAACTGAGATAAAGCTGTGGAACAGCTTCTCATGGAAAGGGAGTAGTGTACCAAAGCCGACTTCATGTAAATATATCCATTGTCATTTGTTTATTGTAAAAATACAAAATATGTAAATTAGTTAGAGATATATAAAAACTATCTTTTGTTTGTTGCGTTGGTTAAACTTCTCTCGCTTATTAAATTGCTTTTGATTGCCAAACGACTTGCTAATTATTTCCCACACTACAATATTATGTGAGACCAGACGGGGAGCGATCTTGATCCCTAAAATGATGTCATGGAAGATAGGACTTTCTAGGTACATGTAGTATGTAGTGCATGTTTTAGGCGCTAAAAAGATTGCAGAGCGTTTTATGCAGTTAGTCTGCAAAATTTTTAGGTGAGCCTACCCAAACGCCGGCTTGTTACATTTGGGGAATATCATATAAAATATTAACTTAACAGATCTTTTCTCCATGTAACATTGCGTTACATATGGAGAAATGAGAGGTTAAAGCCTTTTTTATTCCTAACAAGAAAGCCGGTAATGTCGTGTTTGTTCGTATTAAGCGTACCTAAAAGTCCTATAATTGAATGATTGATAGGCAAGAGTGTTGAAGATTGGAATATTGTCGTGGCGATGGGAATTAAAATTGATGTGAACAATCTAGAAAAGTGCGAGATAAAAATGTATGTTTTAACAGGTGACACTCAGGTGGCGCGAGAAATTCGAGCTTGTGCAGCCTTGTGTAAGCAAACCGACCATCGCGGCGGCGGGTGTCGTGTTGTTTTGTTTTGATAGGCGGGTAATAGGATAACTAGTTATGTAGCATGGATTGTTTGCCAGCCTGTGGCATCTGTGTACCAAATGTTCTTCTAATCGAGTTAATATCGCGAATACTTTTACCAATAGATCAGGATATATGAGGGAGGGTCGGTGCTTAAGTAATTCAGAACCAAGGTGTTGGTGTAGAGGCATATAAAGAGAATAGGTTTTGTGAAATTGTTGGGGAAAAAATTATCATAATTTAAGAAAAAAGCGAACTGGAATAATAAAAAATAATTATATAATGTTTCTTTGTTTTTATCTACAGTGTGTGTATGAATTATATTCTCGGAATTGCACTATTCCAGTCCAAACAATTCCGAGGGTTAATCTTAAGTAATCAGTTGTGTGCCTAATAGAAAGAGAAAAATAGTCATAACATTTGAAGGAGAGAAATTATTGGTGACGGAGAAGGTAATCATGAAATGGTGTTGAATGCTATGATTATTTAATTGATTACTTTATGTCGAGGAGTTCGCCAGACTTTCAGGACCTAGATTTCACTAATTTTATGCGAATAGTTGGGGGGACAAATGATTAAAAGGTTCGGAAAACCGATGAGCTATACTTTTTTCTATTGGACTAAACAAGTTGGGGTCTAGATGTCGGAAAGGATCTATTATTCTATTTATTTTTAGGGGTTCTAATTTGGGTGGTGAAATATAAAGAACCTCTTCATTGTAATATTGTAATTTATTTACATGTACAGTATCGCTATCGTTACCTGTAATCCTATTGGGTCTATTTATACGTACGACATTATCAGAAATCATTTCAGTAATTTTATATGGACCTGTAAAGTAGGGTACTAACTTACCGCTATTTGGATGATGATACGCCTTTACTAATACTAAATCTCCTGTACCAAAGTGTGGATTTTTATGTTTGTTATCATATTTAAGTTTCTCCTTGTCGTGTCTGTCATTTGTACGTTGTATTGCTAGTTTTCTACTTTCTATTATATTGGGATAGGGGTTTAGGTGGTTATTTAAGTCTGAGGGGATTATATTATACATTAAAAATACGGGGGGAAATCCAGTTATCGTATGGGGGGTATCGTTATATTTATTAGTTACTATCTTAATTAACTTAGTCCAGGAGGTTCCTGGATTCTCTAAGTTCAGTAACCTCAGCTTCCCGGTGAGTGTCGCGTTAAGACGCTCGCATAAACCGTTAGCTTGAGGGTTATTTGCAGTGGTTAGTAGAGGTTGTATCCCGTTCTTTATTAAGAATCTCCTGAACTTTGGGGAAGTAAAAGCAGGTGCTCGATCCGAAAGAAGGCGTTTTGGGCGGCCACACTGCAATACCTTTTTGAGACACTGAATGTATGTGATTATATTAGTTGACTTACTGGGGAAGGTCCATGTATACCGACTTAGGTGATCTACAATTACGTGTAAGTATGACTTAGAATTACCGTATTTAGAAAAACCTGAAATAGTGTCTATAGATAACATATCGTAGGGTTGTAAAGCTATAGGGGGGCGTTCTAATCTACCATATAATGGACCCTTCGGTTTCTTTATAAGTTGGCATGTGGGGCAGGACCTATTATACTTAACTATAGATTTGGTCATTCCACACCAGGTATACTGTGTGGAGATGAGCCTAATCATTTGGGATACACCAGGATGGTTATATTCGAAATGTACTCTTTTAATTAGCGTATGTTGTAAAGAAGGGGGAACTATAATCTTGACAATACCTTTACGTTTGATTGTATGGAGGCAATCTATATTCGTTTTTATAAGTGTAGATGGAGGTAATTGGGGTTGCTTTTCTATTATTTGGGTGGTCGTGAGAAAACCACATAAAGGATTGCGGGACAGTAGGTCTGCCTCGTACTGCGTTTTACCTTTTATATATTTTATATCGTATTCGTATGCGGACATCTTTAAGCTCCACCTAAAAAGTCTACCTGTTGGGTTTTTTTATGGTTTTTAACCATTGTAATGCATGGTGGTCCGTAAAAATTGTGAACCTTACACCTGCGAGATAGATGCGGAATTTTTCCACACTATCTATCACAGCAAGGCATTCCAACTCTGTGATGGTATAATTTTTCTCGTGGGGTCGGAGTGTTCTGCTGTAATATTGCACGGGGTGTAGAGTGCCGTCGGGATGTTGTTGTTTTAGGATGCCAGCTATTCCCTGAAGTGAGGCATCACAGAATAGCTGACAGGGTAATCCTTCTTTAAAGAGGTGTAGTACCGGTTTTGTGGTGAGACATTCCTTTAGAGTGTCAAATGAATGTTGACATTTTGCATCCCAGTGCCATGATGTACCTTTCTTAAGTAGATTATTGAGGGGGTTCCTAATGCGGGCGTGATCTTTTATAAATTTATTATATACATTGATGGAGCCTAAGAATGATTGGAGGGATTTAACGCTAGTGGGGACCTTAATGGCATTAATTACATCTAAATTTTTTACTAATGGAGTGTATGTGCCTGATGATATGGTATAGCCTAAAAATTCTATTGTAGTTTTAAAGAAGTCACACTTAATATAATTTAATCTAAAATTTTCCCTATTACACATATCAAAAAATTGCTGTAAGTGATCTAAATGTTCTTCTATGGAATTTGAAAAGATAATGAAATCGTCGAAATAATGTGCTATAAAACCTAACCTATTTCTTTGCAATATCTGACTGACTGCTCGCTCATACACCTGGGGTCCTATTTTAATCCCGTATGGTAATCTTTTGAAATTATACTGACCCTCTAACGTGACAAAAGATAATAAATTCCTATCAGGGGGACTTATTTCGATGGACCAGTATGCTGATGAAAAATCGGCGCGGGAGTAAATTTTGGCGTTGGCTAATTTATCTAAGATATTCTCTATGAGCGGAAGGGGGTGAACATCGGGGAAAATTATTTCATTCAGGCGGCGGTAGTCTACGCAAAATCGTTTTGTCTTATCCCTTTTGGTAACTAAAGTAACGGGGGATGAATAGGGGGAGAAAGAAGGTTCTATAATATCATATTCTAGCATTTTCCCTACTTGTTCTTGTATTTCACGTTGATCTGAAAGAGATGTACGATACGGTCTGAGTGCAATTATTTTGTCTGAATTTGTCCTAATATTGATAGGGGGGATTTTCAATTTTGGGATGTTATATTTGTTAGTAGAAAAAATATTTGAGTAATTCTTAATAATATTCATAAAAGTTAAAGGGATATCAGTCCTAACACATAAATTACAAGAATCATTAAAAATTTTACATTGATGTTCAGAGGGATATAGTGGGGGTAATAAATATAAATGGGGAAGATGAACTAAAGTTTGGCTGGGTGCATTTTTGTCACAATTGGTAGAGGTCTTGTTCAAAGTAATGGGACATGGTATAGGATGGATATTTTCCCCTTGCAATAATGGAGAATGTGAATTAGGCATGTTTTTAAAATGACCCATATTGGGCGAATTGTGGTTACTCTCTCCATTATTACATGGGGTTACATAGGTTATATGGTACCATTTCTTAGACAAAGGAGCATCACATTGATAAATAGAATGATTATATAAATTTAAGGTCAAACAAAATTGACTAATGGAATTTAATGACAGTATACCAAAAGGTAATAAATTATCTATTATATAAAATTTAATTGATTTTGTAATTTTTCCTATGGTAGTGGTCAAAAATGTATATCCTATCGAATTTATTTGAGTAGATATGGAATTAATTAATATATGGCAGGGATATAATTTTAAAGGATTAGATAAGTTTTTACTAAGATGGTTAAAAATATTTAAATTAATTATGTTAATAGAGGCTCCTGTGTCTAAGAGGAATGGGCAATAACAATTATTAAAAATTTTAGGTTTACATAGAATATTGGATAGTTTAGGGACGAAAACTGGAGTTTTCGTTACCTTGTGGGGTGCGAGAAGACCTGGGGGCCGGCACGGGAAGGTTGTGGGCGCCATTTTGTTCAGGTGGGAAATAGTGCGCCGTAGGTTGGTTGTGATAGGCCTGCTGCCTGTAGGGTCGCCTGTTCATGGAACATTCATTGTTCCAGTGGTCACCTTGGCAGTATTTGCATGGTGAGGGTGGTTTCCTGGCACTAGAAGGGTATCTTGGGGTACTGTCTGTTGAAAAATGATTGTAGTTCCTTCCTCTAGAAGGGGTTCCGGTATTACGGTGAAAAGCACTGGTGTTGGTAACACCTTGAAATTGTTCGGATGAAGTAGGGAGTGAATTTGTACCTTTTATTCTATTCATGGTAGTGTACCATTCGGTAAGGGTTTTAGGGGCTATGGCCCTCATGAGACGCTGATCATTGGCCTGGAGGCCTTCCGTTAATGCCTCTACTATGATGGGGTTGGTTAGGCCCAGTTGTAGTCCCATTGCTATTTTTTGACGATAATATTCTCCTAATTGGATTTGATTATTTAATTTAAACGTTAAGAATTTGGTGAAGGTGACCTCGGATTTTCCGGAGTAGAGGTCAATCAGAGTTTGTTTTGCCTGACTGTATGGCAGAGAGGCCAGATTTAGTTCGTTATAGAGGGAGAGGGGCTCACCTTTGAGCAGTGTGCGGAGCCGGGCTTGCAGCGTGGCGTCATCTTGCGGTCCCTCGCTCGTCCGCTCGAGCTGTTGGATGAAGTTGTTTGCCGCGTAGGATCCGTCGAAAGGTGGAATGAGGGCTTCCTCCGCACGAGGCATGGCTAGGCCCCGAATGGCGTCTGTTAGGCGGCTTACTAGTTCGTCGCAGTGGGGCTGCATGTTGGTGAGGGCATCCGCGAAGTACTCGTCTTCGGCCTCTGTCATCCTCTGCAGGTTGCCGTCCTCAGTCATCCTGTCGACTTCAACGGGGTCTGTAGTAAACCCGATGTGGAATGTGCTGGGCAGTCGTGGTAGTGGGTGCGTGATGTGGGATTCCCGCACTGGGACAGCAAGAGACAGAGGCAGGTCTAGATGGTAACTTCAAGAGGAAGAGGTAGACCACGGATGAAGACTGTCGCGGATGCCCTAGCCGACCGTCTCACGGCGTCGCTCTGAAAACAACTACCTGAATAACTCCCTTTGTCCCATTGCTGGCCTCTTTATATACTCTGGGACGCTCGCATATGTGGCGATTCCTCATTGGCTACTGTAATCACGTTACTTTATGGCGCCAGGTTGTTTTTCGTCTGGCCTTTGTCATCTGGTCTGCCTTTGTCGTCTCTGGTCTACCTCTTTCTTTGTTTTATTTGCTTCCATTGTTCGATACATATTTTAATATATAGATATGGGGTTATATAATGAATATCAGAAGAAGGTTGTGAACCATATAACTCAAAATATACTACATATATATATATATATATTCATCAATTATTATTTTCTAATTTATTTATATCTATTTTTCCTATAGTTATCATTATATAATCATATTTATTCATATTTATATATTTAACCTTATATAAGCTTATATGGACTTTGAAATAAAGTAGTTTCAATCTCTCTCTATCTTTCTAAGAGAGGGTAATAAATAAATATTCATATATATATATATAACACATACATAGCTTTCCTTGGTGGCTGCCACTGTGGGAAAAATTTGTCTACCGATGGCCCGCGAGATTTCTTTCTCACAAAATGGGCAGGTCGACGTAATGGCTAATGTTATCCATCTCAAGACCAAGATGGTACTCGTAGATGGTAGCCATCGTCATACTTGTCATTCCACGGAATGAAGGCCGACACCTAACAGCGAGACCTGCAGATCCAGGGGCACTTCGCAGGAGGCGAACACCTCAAGGTACTTGTAGATGGTGGCCTTCGCCACACTCCAGGCCTCTAGATCCAGGGGCATGTCATAGGAGGCAAATACCTCCCGGATCAGGGGTCGTTGGACCCACAGGCCGCACAGGTGACACGCTCTGAAGCAGGATGGTAAGGATAAAAGTTGGGCGCAGAGGACCAGCCTTAGCGCGATGTATGCGTCGTACCCAGAGAAACAGGTCGGCCCAGGGAATAAAGCGTGGCAAATAAACGTAGAAGATCTCCCTTTCAGCCAGCTTTCCAACAGGATGCGCCTATAGCCTTATCGAATCCAGTGCTTCTGCGTGCGCTTTGGCGGGTGAGGCGGGTAATGGATTATGGGATGGGGTAATGGGACCCTCGCATGGCGATGACCTCGTGCTCCGCATGATAGCTGAGGCTGGGGTTTTCCTGACGCTGGCAGAAGACCCCTAGATGCCGCGCTCCATGAGCGCAGCACTCTTTAAGAGGGTTAGGGCAGGGGCATCACCGGAGGAGTTTCCGACAGTCACTTGTGGCCAGCGCTTCAAAGCTAGCAGGTCAGGCAGTGCAGTAACGTGCAGTCATCTCGAAGACGCAGGGACCTCAGTCTGGCGGGGTGCGGAACCCGGTGATTCAGATCAAGGGTGCTAGAGACAGACTTCCAGAGGCTCAGCAGTATCCATATTTCCGGTGAGATCCAGATAACAGAAGCTGCGGATCAGCCTAGAGTAGCTATTGGCGTCCCCGCGCAGAGAGGCCTGGAACCCCTTTAGTCAGGCAAGCCGAAGTTGCTCGCTATGTCCAGCAGGCCGATGCTACCCTCGGAGACTGGACGAGCTAGGATGTCCCGGGAAGCCACGAAACTTGGCTCATACCCCACACGATACGTATCATCCGCGCCTACAGCCGGCCTGTCCTCCGGGCTGCAGGTAAGCTGTTGACACATTCTCTGAAGGTACTGGATACGGTGCTCCTTAGATCCTCTCTTTCGACGAGGTTCCCCTGCGCATTGAAGATAGTCATCGGTCCCGAGCGATGTGACCCGAGGCGCAAAGCAGGCTCAAGCTCTGGCAGCGAAGAATAGTCTGCGCCTACAGTCTCGGCCTCGAGCCTGGAACTGGCTTGCTCTGGCGATGTACTCTTCGTCTTCAACACTAGGAATGAATATACATTTGATGACTTCAACCAGGTCCCGCTTCGGTTTTCTCAATTCTCTCGATAGATCTCCAGGAGGTATATCGCTGATCTGCGATAATTTTCAAGAAGCGCTTCAATTCTTTCGACGACTGGCGGTGAGCGAGGAAGCGCGGAGCCTGATGGCACATATCAACTTGGAGAAGGATGGCATTGTTTTCCGAGCAGCGGTAATTGAGAGCTCAGTTACCGGTGACGCATCTGGATAGCTTATACACGGCATCGAAGATAATGTCAACGAGAACGATCGGGTCCAGGAGTTCTGCGAAGGCTTCTACGGTTCCAGACCCGATGTTGCTCGAAGATTCCTCAGAGATGTTGAAGTCTCCGAGTATCCACGCATCTTCCCTGGTGGCTTCTTCTGCGATTATCTTCAGTTGGATATGCCGTTTTTCAGAAGTGATACAGGTGGAAATTTATGACGCGGGTCTCGATAACCTTAATGTTGATTCTGAAGAGAACGATCTTTCCTGACCACAGGACGCGATGCCAAAGGACTGTGACTTTCGGTGTTACGATGGCCGGAAGCCCTAGGAGTCGAAGATGGCACTGTAGCCAAGAAATAAGCTCCGAGCGTAGTTCAGGGGCAGCACGTTTGACTCTTGCACTGACGCGACATCAATTGTGTTCAACAACAAGGCGCACCACGTCTCCACACTCTTTTCGCGAACGACAATGCCGCGTACATTGAGACACGCCACGAATGAATCCATGGCATATTCCTTGTTATTGCTGAATGAAGGGTGGTCCTCAATTTGTCTTTTACCAGAGCTATAATTCTGCCGACCAGTGTGTGCAGCGTCTTTGCTTGCTCAGTAGTGATGGCTTCAGTGAAGATCTTCATCTGATCACTGGATATGGAAGCCTGAATCATATTCCAACAAGTTGAACATCTTCGAATAGGTTGTCTGGGACATGCTACAGAATCTCTATAAGCAGCTGATAGGCCTTTGTTTTATAAGAAGCGGGATCCAGAGAGGGCATTTCTTCATCCTAGATAACAAGATGATACTGGTTGGTGTCCTTAACTTTGGGGATGGTGTTAGAGTCCAAAAAGCATACTATTTGGTGCTTTAGGCTTTGATACGGCTTGTTTTGGAGTGGGGCAGGACGTCGCTGGTGTCAACGCGGTAGTGTTTGAAGAGGACGTTGATTAGCTTTTGGAGTTGTCACTGGGATGGTGCTCGATTCTTGAGAAACAGCCAGAGAATTGGAGGCTCCAGAGGATGCTTAGAGCGTCTCGCTGGTGATGAAGTTGTATCAGGCTAGGAGGAGGGCTTTTACAGGTCTCGTGGAAGGGACACTTGTAGACAGGATGTTGTCTCTGGTGCACATTATTGGTCAGCTGAGAGCAGTTGTCTGTTCGATGTCCCTTTCGCTGGCTTTTTAGCATTTCATACTGTACATGATATATGCAAGGGTGACCATTCCATTGAAAATAATGTCGATCCGGAAGTTAAGTAATTTGATGGATCTTGAGGTCATGGTTCATGAGTATTCATTTATGGTCCTTAGTTGCTGTGTGATGGAGACCACTTTGTAATAAGGCCTTGAGACCTTTTCACCATCCTCTTTGACAAAAATGGCAGGTTGTCAATGGTAATTCTATCCACCTTTTCTCTATAAGAATAGGTTTTCAGGAAAGCATTGCCGATGGTGAATCTCTCTTTGGCCAGATGCTCCGCTTTTCCTTCATTTGAGAGTTCGAACATTATTTGACTAGACATTATCATCATATTAAAGATGATGCCTGTTCCCAGCAAGACATCTAGGGCCTTGATCTAATCCAGGGGGCCGAAATATGTGCAGTTGCATATGAAAAAGCACTAGGAAAACTTAATAGCTTCCGAACGTGCTTCACATTGGGCTTGTTGTTTCCTTCTCTGTCATCCTTGTTACTCTTTTTTCATATTTTGTGAATTTGGAAAATTTCTTAAAGGTAATCATCCTTTCTTTTGAAGCCTCTGGGTTCTATGAAGCCGTCCGAATTAATGGAATTTTCCGAGGTCTCTACTTGATCAGCCCTATTTGAACATTTTTCTGATATTTTCTGCGGTTTGATTTATCTGCTTACTTCCTTTTTTGAATTTGACCTACTACTCTCTAAATGTTGGAAGTTATTTCGTCGATTATTCGTAACTACCAGGTTGTTGTATGAAATTCATAGCATCATACTCCTCGTTTTTTTTTTGGGGGGGGGGGGGGGTTTCTGCTAATATCTCAAAGGGGCTACTAACCCGTCTCCATCTCCGAAAACGCAAAGCTCACACACAGTATGACTTCACGGCCGAGAGAAGGGGAACTTAAAATTTGGTGTGAGTTAGGCCTGGTCAGAACACGTTTCCTGACACAATATCTTACCTTCCTACACAAAAATTGTTATATACAAGAGACTTGTACAAAGGACTTAGGGTTCGCTACTCCATCCCGCATTGTGAAGAGTATATAACCCCAAAATTCTGTGGTTATTGGGCAGATCTCTATATGTTATCATTATAACACTCTGATCTCTTCTGGGCCTCGAAATTTCTTCTTTCCCCCCTATTTCTCATTGGTGATTCCTGGTTATAACAGTCTTTTAACGTTCATTTTACCACTTCTTCCTTACTCAAGAAAACTCTTAATAAAGAAATGGTCATTTGGTTAATATGGAATATTTAGACATCAACGATTAGTTGATATATTGTTACATCATGTTTGATGCGCCCCTCTATTTATTCAAAATAATTTATGATATTTAAAATTTATTTCTAAAATATTATATACTATAGTATTATTACTTTTATAGTGTCATTTCTTTTGTAGGGTCGTTGTTGTTTATATCTTGATTATTTATTTTTAGAGAGGACCCATGAAGCCAAGACAGAAGATCACCAACTACGAGGAAGACACAATGAATAAACATAATAACTTTAGAAGGTAATTTATTAATTACTAGCGGATGTACCTGGCTTTGCCCGGGTTTTACCCGAGTAAAGGTTTGTTTAACGAACATTTGTTAAAACAATTCTCTATAAACTTATTTAAAAAAAAAGATATATTTTGATAATTTGAAACTCGTAAATTTGAATCTCTCGATAAAGTGAACATTTTTTCCTGGTCCCTGTGTGCCGTGTCATCCTGAATTTTGTCTTTCCTAATTTTCTACATTACAAAATCATCGTTTTATCTAGTGAACATTTTTTCCCGGTCCCTTGAACATTTGTTAAAACAATTCTCTATAAACTTATATTTAAAAATATATATATTTTTTGATATTTTAAAACTCGTAAATTTGAATCTCTCGATAAAGTGATCATTTTTTCCCGGTCCCTGTGTGCCGTGTCATCCTGAATTTTGTCTTTCCTAAATTTCTACATTACAAAATAATCGTTTTATCTAGTAAACATTTTTCCCGGTCCCTTGAAAAATACTCGATAAGTTGAATAAAATCATGGTCGTTTATGGAAGATGGACGAAGTTCCCGGAGGTCATCTTGGGCAAGCCCCCGCGCGCCAGGACCTCTTGACCCCTCTGATTGGTCGGTGGGTATTTGGACTGTCCATCCGGCCGGCGGCCGGACGATTACATTATCTCGACAGGGGGTGGGGCAGACCTAAGCCTATCTCCGTCGCAAGGTGGCGTGTTCCAACCTACTCCTAGAACCTCTGCGTCAGAGGCGTGGGGGGAGTAAATGTTAAATTAAAATTAATTATTAAATTTAGTGTGAAGGATGAGTTCATGACCTTTTAACTTTGCATATTATTTATTATTAATTGCAAGGATACAAAACAAGCTTACTATATATGTGAAACAAAAACAATAATCTATATTTATATAAAAATGAATGTCTGTCTGTGTGTGTGTGTGTGTGTGTGTGTGACAATTTTTTTTTTGACAATTAAACAATATTTATTGTCATCTTAGACAATATTACATCTCACATGAGAGAGAGAGGAAGAGAAGAAAATTAAATATATACATAAATGAAACAAATTTACAAGAGGGACAAAGGTAGGAGTCCGCGGCGCTGGAGGGTCCTGGACCAGGCGATGAGCGGGTCCTCCACCGCTTCTCCGAGCCCAACCTGGACAAAGCAGCGATAGATTCGCAACTTTGCCGAGGCCAGGATGGAAAGGGCGTCGTCCTCAAGGCCGGACCCGCCGAAGATCCAAGCCTGCAGGTCAGGGGGCCGCCCTATGATGTTTAAGGCCTCTCTAATTAGAGGCCTGATGGAGGGACAGCACCAGTAACGGTGGCTGAGGGAGCGGTCGATGGACCCGCAGGCAGGACAGGAGGGGCCGACCGAGGCAGGATGGGCCGGATGGGGGAGGGCGTGGAGGGCCAACTTGAGGGCCGCGTCAGCCTCGTGGCCCGAGTAGGCGCAACGCCGCAATGAGGCCCAATCGATCCTGGATGGTGGATTGATGGTGGGCGTCCATCTCGCCAGGAATCTGGAGATGGGCGTGGCGGCGAGGCGCGGGCGATCCAGGGCCCGTCGGGCTGAGCGGGTCGTGAGGCCGTTGAGGAACGGCGTAGCCGTCCCCCGCAGCACCACGGCCGCAGCTAAGGAGCTAGATGAGGGCGTAGACTCCGCCCCGAAGCCCACGGCGTTCTCGGAGGTCAGCCTCCGGCAGAAGGCGCCCAGGGTCGCGGCGTCAGCCAGGGCCGAGCGCGTTGGGCGGGCGATGAGATTTTCCTCCACGATGAGATCCCGGACTCGGGCTCCGCGCCAGCGGGCAGGGGCCAGGAGGTCGGGAGGGCGGAGGAACCGGCAGCCGCCGATGATGGGGAGGTCCAGCAGCTGAGCCGTGGGGACCGCCCGGTGGTTGAGGCCCAGGATGTTGGAGGCCTCCTCCCATAGCTTCAGCAACCGGAGACGGCGGGGCTGGAGACGGGTACCGTCCGGTGGAGGGTGGATCCAGGCTTCCCCGCTGTTGCCGCCGACCAGCCAGCTGAAGGCATTTCTGCCCCCGCGGAGCGCGACCTGCACCCCCTTGAGGTAGGCGAGCTGGAGCTGGGTCGCGAGGTCGAGGAGGCCGAGGCCTCCGATGGCAACTGGCCTCGCCATGACATCGGCGGGAAGCCACGCCGTGTGGTCCTGTCCCCAGACGAATCTCGCCAGTCGGGCCTGCAGCTTGGCGATGGTCGGGGGTGATGGAAGGTATCCATGCAGGTGGTGTTGGATGACAGACCCCACCAGCGTGTTCGCCGCTCTTGCTCGCCCGACGAGGGAGAGGCCGCGGGTGAAGGGCGTCCATTTGCGGCATGCAGTCTCCAGGAGGGCCAGGAGATGCTGCTCCCGGTGGATGACGGTGCTCCTGGGGGCGATGTCGAGCCCGAGGACCCTGATGGAGGTGGTCGACCAGGAGGCGCCGAGAGGGGAGTCGCCGCGGTTGCGCCAGGCGCCGCACCAGAGGCCAGCGCTCTTCCCGAGGTTCACGCCGATTCCGGAGGCCTGCCTGTAATCTTCGAAAACGGACGCCACCCGCTCGAAGTCTCCGTCGCGATGGAATAGGAGGACGATGTCGTCGGCGTAGGCGATGACATTGCCCACGCCGAGGGTCAACTCCAGGCGACGTAGCAGCGGCCCCGTGGCGATGCTGAAGAGTGCGGCGCTTACGGCGCAACCCTGCCTGAGGCCGTTGAGAAGGGGGAAGGCTGTTGTATGAAAGCCTCCGACCCGGATGGTGGCGTCCGCCCCGGCGTAGAGGATGTTAATCCAGGCCATGAAGGCCGGCGGGAGGCGGAGGGATGTTAGCAGGGACTCCAGGAAGCCGCGGTCCAATGAGTCAAAGGCGGACTCTAGGTCGACGCCCATGACGGCCAGCGGCGAGCCCAGGGCGGTGGCCTCCTCGATGGCGTCCGTCACCATGGCGATGTTCCATGACGGGGACCTCCCGGGGACGGCGTAGGTCTGGCATTCCGGCACAAGGGTCCGCAGGTGGGGCTTGAGGCGCCGGTGAAGGATGGCGGCCAGGACCCTGTAGTCGGCCGAGGGCAGCGCGACGGGCCTGTAGCCATCAAGGCCGCGACCTCCGCGGGCCTTGGGCACGAGGCAGATGGAGCTGCGCCGCGTCGACGGAGGCAGGGCACCTCGGAGCCGTGATGCTGCGAACACCCGGGCCAGAGCTTCCGCGAAGAAGTCCTCGCACGGCAAGCCATCCCAGCCGGGGGCCTTTCCGCGAGGGAGGTGCTCGATAGCGTTGGCGATCTCGCTGGGGCTGATGTCCGGCCGGTGAAGCGGGTCCTCCTCACTCAGCTCGCGGGTGGTGGTGGGCGCGCTGCTAGCGATGAAGGCAGCTCCCGCAGCTGGATCGCTGGTGGGACGGGCGAAGCGGGGCTGGAAGGTCGCGAATGCCCTCCGCCGAAGCTCGGGGCCCTCGATGATGTTATCCTGCTCGTCCCTGATGACGCTGACCGGGCGTCGGAGGCGGATGGCGCGTGCTAGGTCCGGCAGCGATGGGTAGTCGGCCCGGATGGAGGAGGCCTCGAGCTGCGCCGCGATGTAACGTCTCGCCCTGTAGACGTAGCTGTCGTTGGCAGCGTGGCGTGGGTCGTGCAGGGATCTGGCCTCCGCCAGCAGCCCCGCCTTGATGGAGGTCCACCTATCCCAGAAGGTCCCGTCGTCGTCATCGTGCGCTGTGTCTTCCTCCAACTTCCGGATGTAACCAGCCAGATGTTCGAGAGCAAGGCCCGAGCGGAGCATCGCGGCCAAGCGAGGCTGGGTGGGGGAGGAGACGGCGGTGGTGGGCGGGCCCACCTGGAGCAGCACGAGGCGGTGGTCCGAGAGGTGGTAGTGGCTGGTCGCGTAGATGGACACGCGATCCAGGACTCCAGCAGGGACGAGGATCCGGTCCAGGCGGTTGGATTCGACTTGGTCGCCGTGCATGGAGACTCTGGTGGGCAGGTGGGCGGCGTCGAACTGGGTGGCCACGTCGACCAGCGCGGCCAGGTCCAGAAGAGCGGCGAGGGCATCCGATGATGATGATGATGATGAGGGGCCCCGATCCCTGATGTTAAAGTCGCCGATGATCCAACAGGCCCCCTCCTCTTCCTGTGCCGCTGTCGCCGCCAGGAGCTCCAGTTGTCGGTTTCTCTCCCGGGGTTCATGCGCCAGATGAACGGCGATGGCCGTCATTTCCTCGCCGTGGACATCTATTGTTGCCAAGGCGATGTGGCCCGGCCACAGGATACGCTGTTGTAGCACGGCTACGCCTGGTCCGAAGACGCAGGCGAGTCCGGATCCCGAGATGGCTACGGGATGGGCCAACACAACAGCACTGTAGCCGAGGCAGAGGTCTTGGCCGCTGCCCGGATGAAATGCGTTTGTCTCCTGGACAAACGCGATGTCCACGTGATGTTGCCTGAGGAGATGACAAAGGGCAAGGCTCCTCCTCCGAGTGGCGAGCCCTCGCGCGTTGATGGTGGCGACGCGGTAACTCATTGGGGCCGTCCTTCACGCAGCACCTTCCTGGTCTTCTGGAGGGTTTTGCGGATGGTGGAGTTGGAGTCTGGGCACAAGGCCTTGATGGTTTCGTGCAATTTTTCGAGGGCGGTGAACTGTTCCTCTGTTAGCGTGGGCGCTCGCCTCTTCATGGTGGTCTCAGAGGTGAGGAGCTTCTGAGCCTCCTCGCAGTTCAGGTCGGGCAGCTTGTCCCAGTCGATGGAGGGGTTGGGGGACTTCCCGAGGTGCTCCAGGAGCTGTTCGAGTGCGGCCTTTCCCCGGGCAGGCGTGGCGGGAGGTGAGGACAGCTTCTCCACCGACATCTCCTGGTCGAGCGGAGGGATGCGAGGCTCGGGGGGCCGCAGGGCAGCCAGGGGAGCAGGGTGGGCAGCAGGGGCGGGGTGGGTGAGATCAATTTGTTCGGCAGGCTGGTGTGCCGAGGGGATCGCCTGAGCCTCGGCCGAAGTCTTCGCCGGTTGGACAGGGGACGCCGGTGTTGCGGGCGCAGGTGCCGGCTTCCTTGGTCGCTGAGGAGGAGGGAGGGGGGGGCCTTGCGTCGGTGGGAGACGCTGCTTGCCTGGGGCTGCCGTTCCCTTGCCTGGCGAGCGCTGGACAGTTGGCTCTGCGGTGGCCCTGTTTACCGCATTTGGAACACTTGATTCCAAAGGAGAGGAAGGCCGACAGGGTGTCTCCCTTGGAGTGGATGGTCAGACGGGTGGGCAGCGTCTCCAGCCTTACGCCCTCGCGGAGCAGGATGAACGCCTCCCGGCGGCCGTCGCTGAAGGCGAACTCCCCCATTTTGATCATGATGGGGGCGATGGAGGTGATGTCTCCGTATTCACGCAGAGCCTGCACGATGGTGGCGTCCTCTACAAAGCCGGGGAGATTGGCCACGATGATCCTTTCGGCCCTCTTGCGGAAGGGGAAGACCTTGAGGAGTGTTCCCTCGATGTTCAGGCCCTCCTCCACCAAACGGCTCGCAAGGTTCTTGCTCGCGAGGCCCACGATGTAGTGGCCGTTCATCCTGCCAAAGTGGGCGATGTTTTTGGGCCCTCCGACCAGGTCGCCGATTGCCCGGAGGTAGGAGTAGTCCGGTATGTCTGGGCACAGCTCCACGAAGACGTAGTTCTCATGGTTGGTATTGGCCTGCCTCGCCCTGGCGTCGGCGATGTTGGCGCGCGTCGCCTTGATTTCCTGGGGCGGCATTGACCTCGGCCCTGTTGTCCGCTTCTGCTGCTGGGGGCCGCGTTTCTCAGCAGGCCTGCTTGCCTGCTTTGCGGCCTGCTCAGGTGTTGAAGAGAGGCGCCTTTTCTTGCTCTTCACAACGGTGTAGTCGTCGTTGGCGTCGACCTCCGCCATCTCGCTGTCGGCCCAGTTGAGCGAGGCCGGGTCGGCTAAATTCTCGCTGGAAGAAGCAGCAGTCGGCGGCGCCGTGACGTCACCCCGCGCGGCAGCCAGCGTTCCATGCGCCTCGCGCGCCGGCGGGCTTGCATGTGTTCGATATTCCATAGAAAATTCTAGAGAAGAATTCTCTATGATTCCTTTTTTCGGCGATAACTCCTCGCCTGGTTGAGATCCAGTGCTGGGCCTTTCAGGCACTTGTTCAGCGGATCGAGAGGGTTCTTCTGGTACCAAACTCGTGATGGTAAGCGCCTTTTACACACACTCCAGAGGCGAAAATGGCGGAGCCCGCAAAAGCGTGGCCGCACGCGCGAGTGTGTGTGTGTGTGTGTGTGTGTGACAATTGAAAATTATTTATTGTCTTCTAGACAATGTTACATCTCAAAGAGAAAGAGAGAAGAGAGGGGTATATACATTAGGTTAGCGCTTGCCGCGGTGACGTCTAGTCTTGGGAGCCAAGGCCCTCCTGAGCTCGGACAACCCGCTGAGGATCCAGGGATGGGAATCCCGAGCGCGCTCGATGGCCGCCTCGAAAAAGACAGCGTAGTTTTTCTTCAAAATAGGCGAGAGTCTCGCAAGGAAAGGCGCCCTAGAATGGGGATGTAGGATGGCATCAATGGCGTCGGTCCAGGAGATTTCATCATCGACCAAGGGTCCAGGGTCGATTTTGGACATGATGATCTCTCCTAAAATTTCATCGATGCAATCACCCAGGTTCGGGGGCAGGTCTTCCTCCATCGGGGTAGGTGGTGTGGACGGAGGTGTCATAGCTGGTGTCGGATCCTCTTTGTGGGGAGCAGATGGTGTCGGCCCAGCAGGCCGAGGCGCAGGCAGTAAGGGTGTTGAAACTGCGGCTGGTGAGGGAGCAGAGGGCTCCTCAGTGGTAGTCATGTCGACATCCGGTGTGTGGGTCGCAGGTCCGAGGGTCCCCTGTGCAGGCAGAGGGCCACACGGGGCAATGAAGTCCGGCCGGGCGGGAGGCGTCGACTCAGGACGCGACGCCGCCGAGCGAGGGCCCATGGGATCTTCAGGTGAAGGGGTCATTGGTGGAGGAGCTGGAGTCACCGCCTGCATGGGTGAGGCCGGCGGCGCTGGTGTGGATGGCCATGGCGCCGCAGATGGTAGAGATGCAGCGCAGGAATCAGATGGGGCGCGGGAAGCCTTATTAGATGGGCTGGGAGGCGCGGCCGAAGACTGCCTAGGCAGCCCAGGCGCGGTCGATGGTGGGAGGTCGGTGGAAGGGGGCGGTGAAGCCCGTCTGGCGGTGGCAGAGCGCCCATGGAGTTGGGGGCAGTTAGCTCTTCTGTGCCCTTGGCCGTGACACTTCGAGCATTTTATTCCATGAGACAGGAAGGCTGGCCAGGCCTCACCCTTGATCCTGATCTCAAATCGGGTGGGCAGTTTGTCGATGGTGATGCCGTCGTGGAGGAGGATGAAGGCCTCCCGTCGGCCGTCGGTGTATGTAAACTCTCCAGCCTTCAGCAGCTTGGGGGCGATGGAGGTTATGCGCCCATAGCGGGAGAGGGCGTCAATGATGGCGGCGTCCGCCACAAAGAAGGGCAGGTTTCCAACCGTTATTCTGGTTGAGCTCTTACTGAAGGGGAAGGTCCTGATGAGAATTCCCTCGATCTCGAGGCCTTCCCGGACTAGGTGTTCCGCCAGAGATTTGCTGGCGAGTCCCAACAAGTAGTGGCCGTTGATCTTTGAGAACTGGAAGATGTTTTTGTGTCCTCCGACCACTCTCTCGATAGCCCTAAGATATTGGTAGGACTGGTAATCCGGGCAGTACTCGAGATATAGGCACTGCTCCTCGGTGCAGGATGCCTGGCGAGCCCTGGCCTCCATGACATGTGCCGTCGTGGTCCTGATCTCCTGGACCGGAGGTATCCATCCCGTCGACGATCGCTGTCGGCGAGAAGTTCCAGCGCTGTTGGACTGCGCGGCCATGGCAGGCAGAACCGGCAAGTCGCGGCGCCTTTTCTTGGTTCCCACGACGGTGAAAGCGTCGTTGTCCTCCATTTCCGCCAATTCGCTATCTCCCTAAATGAGCGGGGCCGGGTTGGCTGTTGAAACGCTGCAAGAAGCAGCAATCAGCGGCGCCGTGACGTCATCACGCGCGGCGGCCGGATTTGCATGTATGTCGCCTGCCGGCGAATTTGCATCTCTTTGAGATTTAAGATTGAAATTTTCTTTAGAGAAATTCATCTCAAATTCGTTTTTTGGCGCTAATTCAGCACCTGGATGAGATCCTGTGCTGGGCCTTCCAGGCACTGTAGCAGCGGATCGAGGGCTTTCCTCCAGTACCAAATTCACAATGGTAAGCGCCTTCCACACGCACTCCAGAGGCGAAAACGGCGGAGCTCGAAAAAAGCGTGGCCGCCCGCCCGAGTGTGTGTGTGTGTGTGTGACAATTGACAATTGAAAAATATTTATTGTCATCTTAGACAATATTACATCAATCAATCAAAGAGAGAGCGAAAGAGAAGAAAAAGAAAAAAAAATTACAAAAAGAATGAATGAAAGATTTACATATATATTACAAATTTTACAAGGGGGATGAAGATAGGAAACCTCGACGCTGGAGGTTCCTGGACCAGGCGATGAGCGGGTCCTCCACCGCTTCTCCGAGCCCAACCTGGACAAAGTAACGATAAATTCGCAACTTTGCCGACGCCAGGATGGAAAGGGCGTCGTCCTCAAGGCCGGACCCGCCGAAGATCCAAGCCTGCAGGTCAGGGGGCCGCCCTATGATGTTGAAGGCCTCTCTGATGAGAGGCCTGATGGAGCGGCAGCACCAGTAACGGTGGCCGAGGGAGCGGTCGATGGACCCGCAGGCAGGACAGGAGGGGCCGACCGAGGCAGGATGGGCCGGGTGGGGCAGGGCGTGGAGGGCCAACTTGAGGGCCGCGTCAGCCTCGTGGCCCGAGTGGGCGCAGCGCCGCAGCGAGGCCCAGTCGATCCTGGATGGTGGTGGACCGATGGTGGGCGACCATCTCGAGGTAAACCTTGAGATGGGCGTGGCGGCGAGGCGCGGGCGATCCAGGGCCCGTCGGGCCGAGCGGGTCGTGAGGCCGTTGAGGAACGGCGTAGCCGTCCCTCGCAGCACCACGGCCGCAGCTAGAGAACTAGATGAGGGTGCAGACTCCGCCCCGAAGCCCACGGCGTTCTGGGAGGTCAGCCTCCGACAGAAGGCGCCCAGGGCCGCGGCGTCAGCCAGGGCCGAGCGCGTAGGGCGGGCGATGAGGTGGTCCTCCACGATAAGGTCCCGGACTCGGGCTCCGCGCCAGCTAGCGGGGGCCGGGAGGACGGGAGGGCGGAGGAACCGGCAGCCACCGATGATGGGGAGGTCCAGCAGCTGAGCTGTGGGGACCGCCCGGTGATTGAGGCTCAGGATCTTGGAGGCCTCCTCCCACAGTTTCAGCAACCGGAGACGGCGGGGCTGGAGTCGCGTGCCGTCTGGTGGAGGGCGGATCCAGGCCTCGCCGTCGCTGGCGACCAGCCAGTCGAAGCCGTTCCTGCCTCCGCGGAGCGCGACCTGCACACCCTTGAGGCAGGCGATCTGGAGTTGGGTTGCCAGGTCGAGGAGGCCGAGGCCTCCGATGGCCACGGGCCTCGCCATGACGGCGGCGGGAAGCCACGCCGTGTGCTCGGGTCCCCAGACGAACCTCGCAAGTCTGGCCTGCAGTTTGGCGATGGTCGGGGGTGATGGCAGGTACCCGTGCAGGTGATGCTGGATGGTGGAGCCCACCAGCGAATTCGCCGCTCTAGCTCGTCCAACTAGGGATAGGCCGCGGGTGAAGGGCGTCCATTTGCGGCAGGCGGACTCCAGAAGGGCGAGAAGATGCTGCTCCTGATGGACTACGGAGCTTCTGGGGGCGATGTCGAGCCCGAGGACCCTGATGGAGGTGGTCGACCAGGAGGCGCCGAGAGGGGAGTCGCCGCGGTTGCGCCAGGCTCCGCACTAGAGGCCCGCGCTCTTCCCGAGGTTGACGGCGATACCGGAGGCCCGCTTGAAGTCTTCGAGGACGGTCGCCACCCGCTCGAATTCTTCGTCGCGATGGAAAAGGAGGACGATGTCGTCGGCGTAGGCGATGACGTTGCCCACGCCGAGGGTCAACTCCAGGCGACGAAGCAGCGGCCCCGTAGCGATGCTAAAGAGGGCGGCACTCACGGCGCAGCCCTGCCTTAGGCCGTTGAGGAGGGGGAAGGCGGTGGTGTGAAAGCCTCCAGCCCGGATCGTTGCGTCCGCTCCGGCGTACAAGATGCTAATCCAGCCTATGAAGGCCGGCGGGAGGCGGAGGGACGTCATCAGGGACTCCAGGAAGCCGCGGTCCAGGGATTCGAAGGCGGACTCCAAGTCGATGCCCATGACGGCCAGCGGCGAGCCCATGGCGGTTGCCTCCTCAACAGCATCCGTCACCTTAGCGATGTTCCAGGACGGGGACCTCCCGGGGACGGCGTAAGTCTGGCATTCCGGCACAAGGGTCCGCAGGTGGGGCTTGAGGCGCCGATGAAGGATGGCGGCCAGGACCCTGTAGTCGGCCGAGGGCAGCGCGACGGGCCTGTAGCCGTCAAGGCCGCGACCTCCGCGGGCCTTGTGCACGAGGCAGATGGAGCTGCGCCGCGTCGACGGAGGTAGGGCACCGCGGAGCCGTGAAGCCGCGAACACCCGGGCCAGAGCTTCCGCGAAGAAATCCTCGTTGAAGGCGACGAGGAGTTCGCACGGCAAGCCGTCCCAGCCGGGGGCCTTTCCGCGAGGGAGGTGCTCGATGGCGTTGGCGATCTCGCTGGGGCTGATGTCCGGCCGGTGGAGCGGGTCCTCCTCACTCAGCTCGCGGGTGGTGGTGGGCGCGCTGCTGGCGATGAAAGCAGCTCCCGCAGCTGGATCGGTGGTGGGACGGGCGAAGCGGGGCCGGAAGGTCGCGAACGCCCTCCGCCGAAGCTCGGGGCCCTCGATGACGTTATCTTCGTCGTCCCTGATGACGCTGACCGGGCGTCGGAGGCGGATGGCGCGTGCCAGGTCCGGCAGCGATGGGTAGTCGGCCCGGATGGAGGAGGCCTCGAGCTGCGCCGCGATGTAACGTCTCGCCCTGTAGACGTAGCTGTCGCTGGCAGCGTGGCGTGGGTCGTGCAGGGATCTGGCCTCCGCCAGCAGCCCCGCCTTGATGGAGGTCCACCTATCCCAGAAGGTCCCGTCGTCGTCATCGTGCGCTGCGTCTTCCTCCAACTCCCGGATGTAGCCAGCCAGATGTTCGAGAGCAAGGCCCGAGCGGAGCATCGCGGCCAAGCGAGGCTTGGTGGGGGAGGAGACGGCGGTGGTGGGCGCGCCCACCTGGAGCAGCACGAGGCGGTGGTCCGAGAGGTGGTAGTGGCTGGTTGCGTAGATGGACACGCGATCCAGGATTCCAGCAGTGACGAGTATCCGGTCCAGGCGGTTCGATTCTACTTGGTCGCCGTGCATGGCGACTCTGGTGGGCAGGTGGGCGGCGTCGAACTGGGTGGCCA
Source organism: Cordylochernes scorpioides (assembly GCA_030710605.1). Classification (NCBI taxonomy): domain Eukaryota; kingdom Metazoa; phylum Arthropoda; class Arachnida; order Pseudoscorpiones; family Chernetidae; genus Cordylochernes; species Cordylochernes scorpioides. The sequence goes on along the minus strand of CP092863.1, from coordinate 180,039,490 downwards.
CGTCGACCAGCGCGGCCAGGTCCAGAAGAGCGGCGAGGGCATCCGACGATGATGATGACGAGGGGCCCCGATCCCTGATGTTAAAATCGCCGATGATCCAGCAGGCCCCCTCCTCCTCCTGTGCCGCTGTCGCCGCCAGGAGCTCCAGTTGCCGGTTTCTCTCCCGGGGTTCATGCGCCAGATGAACGACGATGGCCGTCATCTCCTCGCCGTGGACATCAATGGTTGCCAAGGCGATGTGGCCCGGCCACAGGACGCGCGGTTGTATCACGGCTACGCCTGGCCCGAAGACGCAGGCGAGTCCGGATCCCGAGATGGCTACGGGATGGGCCAACACAACAGCGTTGTAGCCGAGGCAGAGGTCTTGGCCGCTGCCCAGATGAAATGCGTTTGTCTCCTGGACAAACGCGATGTCAACGTGATGTTGCCTAAGGAGATGACAAATGGCAAGGCTCCTCCCCCGAGTGGCGAGCCCTCGCGCGTTGATGGTGGCGACGCGGTAACTCATTTGGGCCGTCCAACAAGCAGCACCGTCCTGGTCTTCTGGAGGGTCTTGTAAACAAGGGTGCTCGAGTTAGGGCATGAGTCCATGATATTTTGGCCAGCTCAGTGAAAGCGGTGACCTGTGTTTCCAGCAACGAGGGTACTCGCTTCTTCATGTTGGTGGAAGAGGCGAGGAGCTTCTGTGCGTCCTCCCAGTCTAGGCCGAGCAGCCCGGAGTGGTTGATGGCAATGGAGGGGAGCTTCTCGAGATGCTCTCGCAGCTGGATGATTGCGGGTATTCCCTTGGAAGGCGTGGAGGGAGTTGAGGTCCACTCCTCCTCCGACATCTCGATGTCGAGCGGGAGGATCGCGGGCTCGAGGGGCCGCGGGGCAGCCATAGGAGCAGGGAGGGCAACAGGGGCGTGCTGGGAAAGATCCTTCGGTTCGGCAGGATGGGGCGCCGAGGGGATCGCTGGAGCCTCGGTTGGTGTCTTCGCCGGTTGGACAGGGGACGCCGGTGTTGCGGGCGCAGGTGTCAGTCTCCTTGGCTGCTGAGGAGGAGGAGGGGGGAGGGGCCCTGCGTCGGTGGGAGACGCTGCTTGCCTGGGGCTGCTGCTCCCTTGCCTGGCGAGCGCTGGGCAGTTGGCTCTGCGGTGGCCCTGTTTCCCGCATTTTGAGCATTTGATGCCAAAGGAGAGGTAGGCCGGCAGGTTGTCTCCCTTGGATCTGACGTTCAGGCGGGTGGGCAGCTTCTCCAGGTTGATGCCGTCGTGGAGCAGGACGAAGGCCTCCCGGCGGCCGTCGGTGAAGGTGTACTCCCCCATTTTGACCAGGATGGGGGCGATGGAGGTGGTATTTCCATAGGGTCGCAGGGCATCCTCGACGGCTTTGTCCTCCACGAAGCCTGGCAGGTTGGCGACGACGACTCGCTCGGCCCTCTTGCGGTAGGGGAAGACCCTAAGGGTCGTTCCGTCGATCTCCAGGCCGCCTTCAACTAGACGGCGCGCAAGATCCTTGGTCGCCAAGCCCACGATGTAATGGCCGTTCATCCTGTTGAATTGTGTTATGCCTCCAGGCCCTCCGACCAGTTTGCCCATTGCCCGGAGGTAGGAGTAGTCCGGGATGTCAGGGCACAGCTCCACGAAGATGTAGTTTTCGTGGGTAGAAGAGGTCTGCCTCGCCTTGGCTTCGGCGATGTTCGCGCGTGTCGCCTTGATCTCCTTAGGCGGCACTGCTCTCGGCCCTGTTGGCCGTTTCCGCTGCTGGGAGCTGGGCTTCTCAGCAGGCCTGCTAGGCTGCTTGGCGGCGTGCTCCGGCGTTGTTGAAGTGCGGCGCCGTTTCTTGCTCTTCACAACGGTAAAGCCCTCGTTGTCGTCCACCTCAACCATCTCACTGTCGGCCCAGTTGAGCGAGGCCGGGCTGGCTGTTGTAGCGCTGTTCAAAGCAGCAGTCGGCGGCGCCGTGACGTCACGCGCGGCGGCCGGATTTGCATACTCCTTGCCAGCAGGCAAATTTGCAAGATTAGAATTATCTTGATTTTCTCCAGAAGAATTCTTCTGAAAACCAATTTTCGCTGATATCTCAGCACTGGTTTGATATTTCGAGCTGAGCCTTTCAGGCTCATGAGCAGCTCGTTCAGGGCTTTCAGCCAATATCATATTCGACACACCTTTCGGCATTTTTACACCTGCCAAAGGTGAAAAACGGCGGAGCCAAAAATTGCGTGGCCGCTCGATAGGTGTGTGTGTGTGTGTGTGTGTGTGTGTGTGTGTGTGACAATTGACAATTAAAACTGATTTTATTGACATACTTGTCAATATTTACATTCCATCAAGAGTTAAGAAATATTTACAGTATTCTTGGAAGTGGGAATTCACATCAGGCGGAGCCCTTCCCGAAGGGACGTTTTGGTCTCAGTCGGTAGCTACAGAGCTGCCTTGAATTTGAACAGTCCGTCGAGAGTAGTCTGGTCGCCACCCCGGGCGCGCTCTATGACGGTGTCCAAGAAGACCGAAAGAATCCTCCTTTGGTCTCGCGGTATGTTATGAAAGTGATTCCAAGCGTCCTCGTAGCACAGGACCGAATTAATGATAGGATCCTCATCGATCCACTCGAGTATGGGTCTCAAGATGTTTCTGTGGTCCAATTCCTTGAAAGTGTCACGGAGCCATCTCTTACGGTCTTCATCGGTCTTGATAGGCATAGCAAGCAGAGAGGCCGCCCTAGTTGGGGCCGATTCCTTCCTTTGGGGAACAGGCGGCGTCGGCTTAGCAGGCCGTGGCGCTGTCAGTGTGGGTGTTGGAGGCACTGCCGCCGGTCCTGTCCTCAGCACGGACTTGACCTGACGCAGGACTTTGTAAACGCTGGTGTTGCTTCCGGGCTTCAGGCCAAGGAGCCGTTTAATCATGCCGGCAAGAGCCTCGTTCTGCGGAGGTGTCAGGAGCGGTCCTTGTCTTTGGGCCCTGGTCTTCGAGGAGAGGAGGTCCAAGATCTCCTCCCGCCCAAGACCAAGAGCGTCCGTCTCAGCAAAGGACACGGCGGGGCTTTTCCGAATCAAGGTCACGAGGACCTCCCTCGTGGATTTCCTGCTTGATGCTGTTGAGGAAGCGGAGGACTCCTCTATGGTAGTCATTTCGATGTCCTTTGCAGAGGGCTGCGACTTCGCCGATTGAGGGCTCACGGAACCCCCAGGTGCCCGCAAGGGCGAAGCAGGTGTCACAGGTGGAGGGGGAGGTGGCGTCTCCGCAGGTGAGGCCAAAGGCGCTGGTGGTGATGACCGGAGTGCAGCAGGTGGAAGGAGCGCTGCTCGGCTCGCGGGAGGCACGTCGGAGACCTCCATGGCTGGACTGGGGGACGCCGGAGGTGGAGGCTTGGCAGATGGCTGCTGAGGCAGCTTGGGCGCAGTCGCTGGTGGGACGCTAGTGGGAGAGGTGGGTGTGGCCGGTCCAGGTTCCGTGGTTCGCCCTGCGAGCAGGGGGCAGTTGGCCCTGCGATGTCCTTGGCCACGGCACCTGGAGCACCTGATCCCAGAGGACAGGTACGCCGGCCAGGCCTCGCCCTTGATCGGAATGTCGAGGCGGGTGGGCAGCCTCTCGATGGTCATTCCTTCGCGGAGGATGATAAACGCCTCTCGGCGGCCGTCGTTATAGACGTACGGGCCAGCTTTCATCAGCTTGGGGGCGATAGATGTTACTCGCCCGAAAGGTGAAAGGGCGCTGATGACGGCTGCATCCCCCACGAAGAAGGGGAGGTTGCCCACCGTAATTCTCTCCGCCTTTTTGCGGAACGGGAAGGCCCTGTGGAGGGTTCCCTCCACCTCGAGGCCCTCGTTGACGAGGCGCTCGGCCATGCCTCTACTTGCCATTCCCACCAGGAAGTGGCCGTTCATCTTGGTCACTTGGAAGACATCCCTGGTGCTCCCAAACATTCGATCGATGGCCCTCATGTAATGGTAGGGCTCCAGTTCAGGGCTGCGCTCTACGAAGACGCAGTGGTCTTCAGTTGAAGATGCCTGCCGCGCCCTGGCCTCCGCGATATGCGCCTCTAGTGGTCCTGACCTCCTCCGCCCGCGGTGCCCATCCCGTGGACGATCGTGGCCGGCGAGTGGCCCCTGCGCCTCTGGTGCCGGAGGAAGGTGCAGCCGCTGCAGGAGAACCCGGCGAGTCGCGGCGCCTTTTCTTATTCTTGATGACGGTGAAGTCGTCGTCCTCTCCAGGGCCTTGGTCCTCGGTGCAGTCCGCCCAGTTTCCCAGAACACGGGCAGCGCCATTGGATGACGTGGCTGCTGCCGAGCCGGTCGTGACGTCACCGCGCGCGGCGGCCAGATTTGCATCTTTAACGCCTGTCGGCGGATTTGCATAATTTTGACTTGCGCTTTGATTATTTGAAATTTTCCTCTGCAGATCTTTTGCAGATAATTCGGCGCAAGTCAAAGCTTGTGTGCTGCGCCTTACAGGCTCTTGTGCAGCTTTTGATGGGCTCTCAGCCCGTACCAAGCTCGTCGCTATGCGCGACATTTGCACACACGCCAGAGGCGAAAAACGGCGGAGCTGGCGAAAGCGTGGCCGCACGCCCGAGTGTGTGTGTGTGACAATTTGACAATTAAAAATTATTTATTGTCTTCTATAGACAATATTACATCAATCAATCAATGAGAGAGAGAGAAAGAGAAGAAAAAGAAATATATTACAAAGAATGAATGAAATATTCACATATATATTAAATATATTTTACAAGGGGGATAAAGATAGAAAACCTCGACGCTGGAGGGTCCTGGACCAGGCGATGAGCGGGTCCTCCACCGCTTCTCCGAGCCCAACCTGGACAAAGTAACGATAAATTCGCAACTTTGCCGACGCCAGGATGGAAAGGGCGTCGTCCTCAAGGCCGGACCCGCCGAAGATCCAGGCCTGCAGGTCAGGGGGCCGCCCTATGATGTTGAAGGTCTCTCTGATGAGAGGCCTGATGGAGCGGCAGCACCAGTAACGGTGGCCGAGGGAGCGGTCGATGGACCCGCAGGCAGGACAGGAGGGGCCGACCGAGGCAGGATGGGCCGGATTGGGCAGGGCGTGGAGGGCCAACTTGAGGGCCGCGTCAGCCTCGTGGCCCGAGTGGGCGCAGCGCCGCAGCGAGGCCCAGTCGATCCTGGATGGTGGTGGACCGATGGTGGGCGACCATCTCGAGGTAAACCTTGAGATGGGCGTGGCGGCGAGGCGCGGGCGATCCAGGGCCCGTCGGGCCGAGCGGGTCGTGAGGCCGTTGAGGAACGGCGTAGCCGTCCCTCGCAGCACCACGGCCGCAGCTAAAGAGCTAGATGAGGGTGCAGACTCCGCCCTGAAGCCCACGGCGTTCTCGGAGGTCAGCCTCCGACAGAAGGCGCCCAGGGCCGCGGCGTCAGCCAGGGCCGAGCGCGTAGGTCGGGCGGTGAGGTGGCCCTCCGCGAGAAGGTCCCGGACTCGGGCTCCGCGCCAGCGGGCAGGGGCCAGGAGGTCGGGAGGGCGAAGGAACCGGCAGCCACCGATGATTGGTATGTCCAGCAGCAGGGATGCGGGGACCGCCCGGTGATTGAGGCTCAGGATCTTGGAGGCCTCCTCCCACAGCTTCAGCAACCGGAGACGGCGGGGCTGGAGACGCGTGCCGTCTGGTGGAGGGCGGATCCAGGCCTCGCTGCCGCTGGCGACCAGCCAGACGAAGCCGTTCCTGCCTCCGCGGAGCGCGACCTGCACACCCTTGAAGCAGGCGAGCTGGAGTTGGGTTGCCAGGTCGAGGAGGCCGAGGCCTCCGATGGCTACGGGCCTCGCCATGACGGCGGCGGGAAGCCACGCCGTGTGCTCGGGCCCCCAGACGAACCTCGCTAGTCTGGCCTGCAGCTTGGCGATGGTCGGGGGTGATGGCAGGTACCCGTGCAGGTGATGCTGGATGGTGGAGCCCACCAGCGAGTTCGCCGCTCTAGCTCGTCCGACGAGGGATAGGCCGCGGGTGAAGGGCGTCCATCTGCGGCAGGCGGACTCCAGGAGGGCGAGAAGATGCTGCTCCTGATGGGCTACGGAGCTTCTGGGGGCGATGTCGAGCCCGAGGACCCTGATGGAGGTGGTCGACCAGGAGGCGCCGAGAGGGGAGTCGCCGCGCTTGCGCCAGGCTCCGCAGCAAAGGCCCGCGCTCTTCCCGAGGTTGACGGCGATACCGGAGGCCCGCTTGAAGTCTTCGAGGACGGTCGCCACCCGCTCGAATTCTTCGTCGCGATGGAAAAGGAGGACGATGTCGTCGGCGTAGGCGATGACGTTGCCCACGCCGAGGGTCAACTCCAGGCGACGAAGCAGCGGCCCCGTAGCGATGCTAAAGAGGGCGGCACTCACGGCGCAGCCCTGTCTTAGGCCGTTGAGGAGGGGGAAGGCGGTGGTGTGAAAGCCTCCAGCCCGGATCGTTGCGTCCGCCCCGGCGTACAAGATGTTAATCCAGCCCATGAAGGCCGGCGGGAGGTGGAGGGACGTCATCAGGGACTCCAGGAAGCCGCGGTCCAGGGAATCGAAGGCGGACTCCAAGTCGACGCCCATTACGGCCAGCGGCGAGCCCATGGCGGTTGCCTCCTCAACAGCATCCTTCACCTTGGCGATGTTCCAGGACGGGGACCTCCCGGGGACGGCGTAAGTCTGGCATTCCGGCACAAGGGTCCGCAGGTGGGGCTTGAGGCGCCGGTGAAAGAGATGGCGGCCAGGACCCTGTAGTCGGCCGAGGGCAGCGCGACGGGCCTGTAGCCGTCAAGGCCGCGACCTCCGCGGGCCTTGGGCACGAGGCAGATGGAGCTGCGCCGCGTCGACGGAGGTAGGGCACCGCGGAGCCGTGAAGCCGCGAACACCCGGGCCAGAGCTTCCGCGAAGAAGTCCTCGTTGAAGGCGACGAGGAGTTCGAACGGCAAGCCGTCCCAGCCGGGGGCCTTTCCGCGAGGGAGGTGCTCGATGGCGTTGGCGATCTCGCTGGGGCTGATGTCCGGCCGGTGGAGCGGGTCCTCCTCACTCAGCTCGCAGGTGGTGGTGGGCGCGCTGCTGGCGATGAAGGCAGCTCCCGCAGCTGGATCGGTGGTGGGACGGGCGAAGCGGGGCCAGAAGGTCGCGAACGCCCTCCGCCGAAGCTCGGGGCCCTCGATGACGTTATCATCGTCGTCCCTGATGACGCTGACCGGGCGTCGGAGGCGGATGGCGCGTGCCAGGTCCGGCAGTGATGGGTAGTCGGTTCGGATGGAGGAGGCCTCGAGCTGCGCCGCGATGTAACGTCTCGCCCTGTAGACGTAGCTGTCGCTGGCAGCGTGGCGTGGGTCGTGCAGGGATCTGGCCTCCGCCAGCAGCCCCGCCTTGATGGAGGTCCACCTATCCCAGAAGGTCCCGTCGTCGTCATCGTGCGCTGCGTCTTCCTCCAACTCCCGGATGTAGCCAGCCAGATGTTCGAGAACGAGGCCCGAGCGGAGCATCGCGGCCAAGCGAGGCTGGGTGGGGGAGGAGACGGCGGTGGTGGGCGGGCCCACCTGGAGCAGCACGAGGCGGTGGTCCGAGAGGTGGTAGTGGCTGGTCGCGTAGATGGACACGCGATCCAGGACTCCAGCAGGGACGAGTATCCGGTCCAGGCGGTTCGATTCTACTTGGTCGCCGTGCATGGCAGCTCTGGTGGGCAGGTGGGCGGCGTCGAACTGGGTGGCCACGTCGACCAGCGCGGCCAGGTCCAGAAGAGCGGCGAGGGCATCTGACGATGATGATGATGAGGGCCCCCGATCCCTGATATTAAAATCGCCGATGATCCAGCAGGGCCCCTCCTCCTCCTGTGCCGCTGTCGCCGCCAGGAGCTCCAGTTGCCGGTTTCGCTCCCGGGGTTCATGTGCCAGATGAACGGCGATGGCCGTCATCTCCTCGCCGTGGACATCTATTGTTGCCAAGGCGATGTGGCCCGGCCACAGGATACTCTGTCGTAGCACGGCGACGCCTGGTCCGAAGACGCAGGCGAGTCCGGATCCCGAGATAGCTACGGGATGGGCCAATATAACAGCGCTGTAGCCGAGGCAGAGGTCTTGGCCGCTGCCCAGATGAAATGCGTTTGTCTCCTGGACAAATGCGATGTCCACGTGATGTTGTTTGAGGAGATGACAAAGGGCAAGGCTCCTCCCCCGAGTGGCGAGCCCTCGCGCGTTGATGGTGGCGACGCGGTGGTTCATTGGCGCTGTAGATCTCGCCGGACCTTCCTGGTCTTCTGGAGGGTCTTGCGGATGGTGGAGTTGGAGTCTGGGCTCGAGGCCTTGAAGGTGTCGTGCAACTTTTCGAGGGTGGCGACCTGTTCTTCTGTCAGCGTGGGCGCTAGCCTCTTCATGGTGGTCTCAGAGGTGAGGAGCTGCTGTGCGTCCTTGCAGTTAAGGCCGGGCAGCTTGTGCCAGTCGATGGAAAGGGTGGGGGTCTCCTCGATGTGCTTCAGCAGCTGTTTGAGTGCGGATTATCCCCGGGCAGGCGTGGATGGAGGTGAGGTCAGCCCCTCCACCGACATCTCGTGGTCGAGCGGAGAGATGCGAGGCTCGGGGGGCCGCGGGGCAGCCAGGGAAACAGGGAGGATGGCATGGGCGGGCTGGGCGAGATCCGTCGGTTCGGCAGGATGGGGCGCCGAGGGGATCGCCGGAGACTCTGTTGATTTCTTTGCCGGTTGGACAGGGGACGCCGGTGTTGCGGGCGCCGGTGCCGGCTTCCTTGGCTGCTGAGGAGGAGGAGGAGGAGGGGGGAGGCCTTGCGTCGGTGGGAGACGCTGCTTGCCTGGCGAGCGCTGGGCAGTTGGCTCTGCGGTGGCCCTGTTTCCCGCATTTTGAGCATTTGATGCCAAAGGAGAGGAAGGCCTGCAGGGTGTCTCCCTTGGACTGGATCTCCAGGCGGGTGGGCAGCCTGTCTAGTTTGATGCCGTCGTTGAGCAGGATGAAGGCCTCCCGGCGGCCGTCGGTGAATGTGAACTCCCCCATTTTGACCAGGATGGGGGCGATGGAGGTGACCCTCCCGTATGGGCTCAGGGCGTTCACGACGGTGAAGTCCTCCACGAAGCCTGGCAGGTTGGCGACGACGATCCGTTCGGCCCTCTTGCGGTAGGGGAAGACCCTAAGGGTCGTTCCCTCGATCTCTAGGTCGCCCTCAACCAGACGGCGCGCAAGATCTTTGGTCGCCAAGCCCACGAGGAAATAGCCGTTCATTTTGCCGAAATGTGTGATGTTATTTGGCCCCCCGACCAGCTTGGACATTGCCTTTAGGTAGGTGTAGTCCGGAATCTCTGGGCACCGCTCCACGAAGATGTAGTTTTCGTGGGTAGATGAGTTCTGCCTCGCCTTGGCCTCGGCGATGTTGGCGCGTGTCGCCTTGATCTCCTTAGGCGGCACTGTTCTCGGCCCTGATGGCCGCTTCAGCTGCTGGGAGCTGGGCTTCTCAGCAGGCCTGCTACGCTGCTTGGCGGCGTGTTCCGGCGTTGTTGAAGTGCGGCGCCGTTTCTTGCTCTTCACAACGGTAAAACCCTCGTTGGCGTCGACCTCCGCCATCTCGCTGTCGGCCCAGTTGAGCGAGGCCGGGCTGGCTGTTGTAGCGCTGTTCAAAGCAGCAGTCGGCGGCGCCGTGACGTCACCACGCGCGGCGGCCGGATTTGCATACATGTCGCCTGCCGGCGAATTTGCATAGTTTTCAGATTCTGAAGAATTTTCATTGAAATTCTTCAAATTTCCGTTTTTCGGGGCTAATTTCTCGCCCGCTTGCGACAGGTTGCTGGGCCTTTCAGGCACTTGATCAGCAGAGCCTGGGCCATCTTTTGGTACCAAATTCGACATACCATCCGCCATCAACACGCACGCCAGAGGCGAAAACGGCGGAGCTCGAAAAAGCGTGGCCGCTCGCTCGCGTGTGTGTGTGTGTGTGTACTCTATAGATTCAAAAACCATACATCCAATCGCCGTGAAATTTTGGGATATTATTAGGTATATCCCCGGAAAGGTTTTCGAAAAATAATTTCTTGAATATCTTGAATATCCTTAGAGTTATTTGCAGATTTGTAGCTTTAACTCGCAAGCAGCGCCACCTTGCGACGTAGATAGGCTTAGGTCTGCCCCACCCCCTGTCGAGAGAATGTAATCGTCCAGCCGCCGGCCGGATGGACAGTCCAATGGCGCGCGGGGGCAGATTTGGTGACAGCTGTGCCAAGTAGACAAGAAAAAAGCCTCGCGGGGGCTTGCCCAAGATGACCTCCGGGAACTTCGTCCATCTTCCATAAACGACCATGAATTTATTCAACTTATCGAGTATTTTTCAGGGGACCGGGAAAAAAATGTTCTCTAGATAAAACGATGATTTTTTAATGTAGAAAATTAGGAAAGACAAAATTCAGGATGACACGGCACACAGGGACCGGGAAAAAAT
>CP092863.1:180005207-180028993 GCA_030710605.1 Cordylochernes scorpioides | reverse complement strand
GATCACTTTATCGAGAGATTCAAATTTACGAGTTTCAAATTATCAAAATATATCTATTATTTTTTTAATAAGTATATAGAGAATTGTTTTAACAAATGTTCGTTAGACAAACCTTTACTCGGGTAAAACCGGCAAAGCCGACCACGGAGATAGGCTTAGGTTTGCTGCTCCACCCCTGATGACCTTGGGTCATCGTGTGAGTCACAGCATGATGCAAAAAAACACTCTCTCTCTCTCTGGGGATTTTGCGACGTCAACAACCTGTAAGTTTGCCTCTCTCATATATTATACTTTAATCATCTGCTTAATTAGAGCATTTTTTCAATTGAAAAGGACTGCTCTCTTTTTTCAAGGGACCGGGAAAAAATGTTCACTAGATAAAACGATGATTTTGTAATTTAGAAAATTAGGAGAGACAAAATTCAGGATGACACGGCAATTTATTTGATACAAGAATAATGATACAATTCCAAGGCAAGATACTATTCCTTTAACTTACAATTACCGAGGGAACATATTAATATTGATTTTATTCAACTTATTGAGTATTTTTCAAGGGACCGGGAAAAAATGTTCACTTTATCGAGAGATTCAAATTTACGAGTTTCAAATTATCAAAATAATCTATTATTTTTTTATAAGTTTATAGAGAATTGTTTTAACAAATGTTTGTTAGACAAACCTTTACTCGGGTAAGCCGGGTACATCCGCTAGTTATTATATATAAGAGATCATTTTCAAACCAGAGCTCATCTATAGCCTTTGCTACTCTGTGTAATATTCAAACACTAGTCCAGGGCCTCTCTTAGCTAAGGGGCACAAGACACCAAGGCAGTATCACATAATAGATGGAAAACCACCTGACAAACTCAGTCTTTAAAAAGAGTTAGGGAATTGTAAGATAATTGGTCTTAAAATTCTATGACTATAATATATTAAATATTTTTGTAAATATTAACTTATATAGATAGAGAATTGTAAGCCCCTCCCCTCCACGAACTGAGCCCGCCCCTCAGGTGTCAGCGGGGGTTCAGCCTCCGCCTCCCTTATGGGCAGCGGCCCCCCTGGAGTATTACCCCTGGCCACCTGAGGCTTTGTCAGCGGGCTACCTGCCCACCTACAACCCCAAGCAACCTCCGCCCCTTCTCCACTTCCTCCCGTCCCCTCACCAACAGCCGCCATTGGTGCTCATGCCCCCTCAGCCAGCAGTGGTGTGTGCCCCCACCCTCTCTGCAGAGGTGTGGCCTCAACAGCAGCAGCACTACCACTCGGAGCTGTAGCAGCAGATGGCCGGCATGTGTCTCACCAACCTCAATCCTAATGCCACCAGCTTCATCCCTCGGGCACCCAACCCACAGCAAACCGCCTCCCGGCTCTACCCGGGCCAATCAGCAGCCACTGCCCCAGGGCTGATGGTGCCTAGCTCCCCCCCCCCCCCCCCCCCCCCCGATCCTTCTACGTCGGCTCGCCCCTCTACCAATACCCCAGCAGGTCCATCGCCCTCCTGACTCAGCCCCCATCCCTGATGACCCTCCCCCAGGCCGCCCACTTCCACAAGGCCGCTGCCATGCAATATGTCTCCACCCCTCCAGGTATAATCTGGATTGATGCAGCATTCGGCCAGCAGAGGTCGAGTAGAAACAAAGGTAACAGAAGCCAGAACAAGAGCGGAGGAGGAGGCAACAAATAGTTATCACTAAGTCTGATAAGGGTGCTAATACAGTTATCTTGAATCAGGATAGTTATATTTCAAAAATGCATAATTTACTTAGTGATGACACCACTTTTTCACCCATCACAGACCAAATCAGCCTCTCTGTAGTCAAGGATTTCAAAACCTCACTTCTCCGTCTCAAGAAATTTAAAACATCTCACCTGAAGATTATATCTCATTTACCTCTAACCTCCATAGTTCAGCCTATATATACGGCCTCCCTAAAGTACATAAACCAGAAGTACCTCTCCGTCCCATCATAGCCTATCACTTATCGCCTGCTTATCCTCTAGCTAAATATCTTTCCAGCTTCCTCTCCCCTTTATTAATTATAAAAGAAACTCGTCTTCCTTCACCATGTTTTTCGTCTAATATTAACTTATGTTCATCATGTTTATATTATTTTATTCCTGATTATCTAACAATTAAAATGTAAGTTGCATTTTTTGTTGCTAATAAACAATTTTTATTAAACAAATTAAACTAAATAACACAAATACGCCACACAGAGAATAAATCCTTCCAGCACCAACCTTGTGTTCAAGAGATGGTAATATTTTCTGGACATCCACCATCAAAGGCCAGAATTGCATAGAAGATATAAAAATGAAAAGAAAGTGAACAAACCTAAGAGGTTCTTTTAAAGTTGTGGGAGAAGTACAGAGCAGCAAGCTTTTATTATCTCACATTAGATGACATAATCATTTATTTGTTGTGACCGATTATCAAGCAAGTTGTGGTAAACATTATTATCATTCATCATATATTTAATTAGCAATGATTTTAAATATTTGTTATTATTTTGTAATATCATAGAAATATTCTATTAATTTTGAAAATCTTTAGTAATATTGGAAAAAAAATAATTTTTGCGGACATCATTTCAATCACTTAGAACTTTCTTTTAATTATTGGAAATTTTTCGTTTATATCAGGGAAAACCACATGTTTTATTATTTTAAAAACATTAGTATTTCCTTAAAATTGTCACACTTTTTTTGCAGAAGTTTAAAGTAAATTAGTAGCTTTCCTAGGTAATGAGCTTGAAATAATACATCTGAAAATAAAGAAGATTTTGAGAAAAATAATTTTTGTTATGAAACGCGTATTATTACGTTCATTCAAAAAAATAAATTTCTTAAAAATGCAAAATAATTTCAATATGGGAGAAAGTTTTATTTTTTTTTAAATTCGTAGAATAATCAGATCATCATCGATACAAAATGTTGCCCATCAAAACAAACTTAATTCGTAAATATTGAATTTTTTACGTAAATTAATAATATTTGTGCTTATATAAAAACACAATATATTAATCACACACACAAAAATGTCTGGGATAAGTTTTAAAATAAAATCTTCTAAAGAAACCCAAGTTATTTCACAAAGTGATGAAAGCGTTAACGAAAAAGAAATCGTGTTTTCTTTGGAAGGCAATAAAATTAAAAGTACCAAGCCTGAGGAAGTTAAACAACCCCTTGCAATTCCATTAATAAAAAATCAATGGAACCCAAGAGTTAAAGAAACCATTAAAACTGAAATTAAAGATCAAGAATCTGGTGAATTGACATTAGATCAATTGGCAGCAAAGGAAATTTTGGAAGAGTGTACACCTAAAAATGAAAATGATGAAATCAAAGAAAGCACTCAAGTTATTCCTTTAAATAGTCAAAATAAATCAATTTTAGGATTTGAGGGAGATGAAAAACTCGATCTTTCCAAACATCCAGATGAACCTACCCAAGAAAACTATGATGAAGTTCCTGTTTCAGAATTTGGTTTGGCAATGATCAGAGGAATGGGATGGAAACCAGACGAAGGTATTGGCCTTACTAATAAGAAGTGTGTCAAACCCCATGAACTTAAGTCACGACCCCATGGCATAGGCCTTGGTTTCAACATTTCTTTAAATCCTCAAGGTAAGACACATAGTAAAACTAAAACAGAAGGTGAAGAGCTAAAGTTAATTAAAGGAAGTTATGTATATATATTGGAAGGAAGGCATAAAGGACTTTACGGCCAAGTTGAAAGCTTTGACGAAGACACAAATGCTATAGTGAAGTTAACCCTAACAAATAAAACCATCCATATATCAGAAGTTCTCATAAAGGTAGTTTCACAATCAGAATATAAGAAAGAAAGTAAAATTCTAAACAAGTCTTCCTATGAAGAATACAAAAGCAAACAGGACAAAGATAATAAGAAACATGTAAAACCAGAAAATCCTTTTGAGAATTATAAGGAGACTGAATCAGGTCATAAACATAAAAGAAAGAAAGCTGAAAAGGAAGAAGAAACGAGATATTCAAGAGCAGCACCGAACTGGGTTCAACCACAGCTAAAAGTGAGGTTCATTGATCCAGAATACAAGAAGGGAAGGTATTACAAGGCCAAGTTGGTGGTAGAGGATGTGGTGACGCTGGAATCCTGCATCTGTCGGACAGAGAGTGGACAGGTGCTAGACGAGGTGTCCACTCGCATGCTAGAAACTGTCATCCCGCGGGGCGAGGCAGGACTGGTGATGGTGGTGCAAGGACGTCACCGCAGAGAACTGGGTTCCATCGTACACCGCGACAAGGACACCTGCCGCGCCACCGTTCAGCTGCACAGCTCCAAGAAAGTCTACGAGTTTGATTATGATTCCATCTGTGAGTACGTCGGACCTCAGATGTTCTAAAGGTAACATCCCCTCATATGTAAATATTATTTATGTCATATCTGCAAAACATTTATTAGTAGTGAATAAAATCATTAAATCATTAAACCCCCTGGTAAATGGTTCCTATATATAGTTACAAAGTGGATACCAGGCTCCTGACATCTAACAGACTAAAGCTATGCCATTAACATAAAGCAATAACACACAATCTAAATAAAAAATGAAAGGATTTAAGCATGAATGTCCATATTATGATGCACTAGCACGCCATCTGTTATGAAAATTTAAAGTTATTTTAGATGTGAAAAAATAGTCTTCTTCTTTCTTATCTCCACTCAATCATATTAGGGTATCAAGCTTGTAGAGCTTGTTGATGATGTTTGTTTGACAACCATCATGACTGGGTGAAGTAGAATGTGTCTGCCTTTGTCATTAAGACTGGGAGCACTACTCAGTGGCAGGCCGACTTAGCTCCAAAAGAAATGGCCGCCTCTGACATGAGGAACAGACGCCATGTGCAGCTGCTCCTAACATGGAGTACAAACGCTGCTCATCCTGTATCCCTGGAGCCCTTACAGGGTACTATCAGCCAGGCCAGCTGAGCCCAGGTTTTTTAGTGAGCTTGTTACTGCTCCCCCTCCTCCTTTTTCATCCGGGCTTGGGACCGGCAAAGGCGGAGTTGAAAAAATAGTACAAATGTGATATTGTACTGGGATAAGGTGCATAAATTATGAAAAAGGCATCTCCTTTTCCCCGCCCGAAACACGTCCGTGGTTAGCTTTTCTAGATTAATCAAGAATGGGTATTTGGCCAATTCTGGAATAATTAAAAATCAACGAGAATAGTTGATATTTATTCCGATAGATGGCGCAAGCCATCAGCAACTTTCAGTTGCACGATAAGGAGATGCCTTTTTTATATTGTTACGTGTAAGGCCTCTAAACGGTTAAAACCTCCGCCAATAGATGGCGCTTTCGCCGGATTCCCTTGCTGGCTGATGAGGGAGTCGCCGACTGCTGTGGTCCCGTTTCCTGGGGAGTTTGGATGTAAATACGCTTTTTGTGTTGGCCCCAGGATGTAGGGTCATGTAAATACCCATTGTCTGTTGTTTTATTTAGATTTAATGTTAGTAATAGATTACAATAAAGGACAAGTGCTTCTAATCTCCGTGTCGCCTCCTGTCATTATTATCGCCACTGCCATCGTCACCGGGCTACTGCAGCTGCTACTACTCTTCTGGTAAGTCTCTCGTGTCCCCCCACCAGTGGTAAGGCCGAGAGATACTGCCAGAGGAAGGGAGTTTCCACAGGAGAGGTGGAACTCAGGAAGTCTTTGGGTGGCGTGCGGGAAAGGCCGCAAGGAAGAGCAACCGGAGCCCGAGTAGGTGAACCACGAACGGAAGAAGCGCGTTGTCGCAAAGAACCAGAGGGTAAACACGCGACAATATTTTAGATACGTAAGATTCTTTTGAAATTAATTTCTACTGCCCTTACTGAAATGGAAAATTAATGGGAGGGCCTGGCTCATCAGTGATGAACCCTCCTAGCGGTTTCGCTTCTAAAATAGTTTCGAATTTATGAATGTCTATACACAAAATAAACTTCCACTGTCCTTACTGTGATGAAAAAATATTGGGAGGACTTGGCTCATCAGTGGTGAACCCTCCCACGGTTTCTCCAATCTCTCTAAGAAGCGGTCTGGCTCATCAGTGGTGAACCCTCCCACGGTTTCTCCAATCTCTCTAAGAAGCGGTCTGGCTCATCAGTGGTGAACCCTCCCACGGTTTCTCCAATCTCTCTAAGAAGCGGTCTGGCTCATCAGTGGTGAACCCTCCCACGGTTTCTCCAATCTCTCTAAGAAGCGGTCTGGTAGATTAAATTTGTGAAACCTCTGGGAGGGTTCACCACTGATGAGCCAAGTCCTCCCAATACAGTATAACCTCGTTAATTCGACACACACAAATTCGACACGCTACCTTAATTCGACCATATTCTGATGACCCGACCTCCGGCCAATCAAATAACAAACCGTAATTCGACAGTATCGATAATACGACAGTTCCGATAGTTCGACCATTTTAAAATTCAAATTTCGACAGTTGAATGTTTTTTTACATACAACTTTACCGCTAAAAAGGTATTAGGCAGTGGCAACGATCGGTGGGCGCCGATAGAATCGCGCTTGTGCACTTTTGGTTTCAGTTAGTTTAAGTTTCACTTTGCAGTGCTGTTGTGCAATGTCGCGAGTGTTATTGTTTTGTTTGTATTTTTTAGGCTTCGTGCGCTAATTAATATTATTTTCTTTTCAATTTTCAGCATTGAAATATTTTAGTATTTTAAAATTTACAAATAATTTCCTTTTAAGTTAGATTGTGAATTAATTGCAAAGGAATTTAAACGGTATATATAAATATAGAATTTCAAAATTTATTTAATAAAGAAACTTTTTGCAATTCTATATTTATAAATACTGTTTATTTCAATATTCCATTTCTGTGTTATTATAAAAGATTTAAACACAAAATCAATAACACCTGCAGCAACAGTAGATGCCTTTAATACAATAAAAAACACTTTGTTATTTAAAACACATTCCAGAGGAAGAGAGACATGCATGTTTTTTTAAAATAGACCATCTGGGATACATCCTGAATAGGATTTCAGAGCAAAAACAGACATCTATAAAGAAATTTTTGAAATGATCTTCATGGTTATTTTTAAATTTTCTTTTTATTTTCCTTATTTATTTCCTTTCAACTGCTATATTCTTCAATTCGAATAAAATATTATTTGTAATTATTTATGTTTCAAAAATATGTATTAATGCCATTTTGTCCCTGATACTAAAAGTTAATCATGAAAATAAAAAAATAAATACAAAAAAGTACATACAATGGTTTCAATTAATATCATTAACTTATATTACAAAGCAATTTTTAAAAAATATTATTTTAGTGAGTTAGATGATTACCTAATCATATTACCTTAAAATTCAACACTTCCTTTAATTCAACCGAAAGCTCTGATCCCTTGGGGTGTTGAATTAAAGAGGTTCGACTGTATTTTTTCATCACAGTGAGGATAGTAGAAGTTTATTTTGTGTGTAAAAGAAACATTCATGTTTAAATCCTTTCATTTTCTATATAAAGCTATGTAAGTTTATATACTTTGAGAAATTCTTGCTTTTTTGATGATACTCATTGCTACAATTGAGTCAAGGTGTGATTGTAGATTATTCAGTAGACTAGCATTTACTATGTTGTTATATTGTGGTGGTTCGTCTGGTTTTGAAGAAATGATTCAATTATTCATTCCAAGATATTTTATTTATTACAAATAAAATATAAAAATAAATATCAATGTTAATTACAATTGTTACAAATTAAAATCTAGTAAAGAAGAGTTGAAAAAGGTTTGATGAAAATGGATGGATGAAAAATGGATGTTGGCTCGTGGTGGCCGTCAAAACAATGGTATCCTCCCACGTGCTTACCACGTCACCACCGCCGCGCATGCGCCGACTTGGCGTCACTGCCCCTGCGCATGTGCCGACTTGGCGTCACTGCCGCCGCGCATGCGCCGACTTGGCGTCACCGCCGGCAGAGGTGGTGGCGGTTGAAAGGGCTGTTCAAAATTGGCGGTGGGTCAAAACACCGTCACAATATATACATAAAAAATTAATTTAAAAATGCTCTGAAAATAGAAATACTCATGTAAGCAGTCAGCATATGCCATTTTTGTAAGGAAATCTAATTACAAAGCCAAACTGCTCTTTAAGGAGAGGTGTCCTCTAACCGGAGAGTTGCTAAATTGTAAAAATAGTAAATTTGCAAGTGAAAACTGTTCTTCTCAGAGAAGTGTCCTCTCATGGAAGTTCTACTCTATATGAAAAGTTAGTTTAAAAAATCTAAAATACTCAAGTGAGAGGTCAGCATATGCCATTTTTGTTTTTAACCTCAACACCCGACCTTTTTCTATTTTAAAAATTATTTTTCACATGGAAAGAGTATTTACGCAAACTTGATCTTAAATACTCATTTCTTGATTTCTCAGGAAGCCTCATTTTTGTCTGTTGAGGTACAGTCTGGACCACAGTGATGAGGGCCAACTGCCCGAAACACCTTGGTGGATGGCTTTTCTTGAATCATCAAGAAATTGGTTTGGCCAAATATCAGGGAACAAGTGAACATATCAACAACCATAAGAACACTCACTTACCAAAAAGAGCAGGTTCTTCTTCTTCTTTCTTATCTCCACTCAATCATTAGGGTATCAAGTTGTGACCCTTGATGGTATTTGACGACCATCATGACTGGGTGAAGTATAATGCGTCTGCCTTTGACATTAAGACTGGGAGCACTACTCAGTGGCAGGCCGACTTAGCTCCAAAAGAAATGGCCGCCTCTGACATGAGGAACAGACGCCATGTGCAGCTGCTCCTAACATGGAGTACAAACGCTGCTCATCCTGTATTCCTAGATTAGGAGCCCTTACAGGGTACTATCAGCCGCGCCAGCTGAACCCAGATTTTTTAGCGAGCTTGTTACTGCTCCCCCTCCTCCTTTTTCATCCGGGCTTGGGACCGGCAAAGGCGGAGTTTAAGAAGGTTTAATTTATGAAGTGAAATGTGAAAAATGTGACCAATGCTATGTAGGACAAACATCCAGAACTTTAAAAGAAAGAATGAATATGCTCTGAAACGGGATAAAATTGAGAATTCTGCACTTGTAGAACATAGAAAAATCACAGGGCATAATAATTTTAACCTAAAAGAAACAAAGATATTAGATTATGAGAAAAATTATTTTAAGAGACAATTTAAAGAAGCATTTTTCATTCAAAAGAAATGTGCTACAATTAACAGAATGGAAGAAAGAGGAAATATCTATATATATAAAAATCAATGTTTTTATGTTTGTTTGTTTGTATGTCCGGTATACAAATTCGCAGTAGTTCACTAATTCAAACCAAAATTTCCATACATAGGTAAAAAAATATGGGGAAGACGATAGGCTATTTAAAAAAATATATAACCGAAGAGGCCACTCCCCAACATATACTAAATTGCATTGGAAAGGACAAAAGATCCCTGTACAGTGAACCAAGAAGAGTTCTTGAGCTTCTTTACGAGCACGACCTCCAAGATCTTGTCTAATTTAGACAAAAAGGATAAGTAAAAAAAAAAATATATATATATATATATATAAATCAATTATTAAAACTATATATTCAAATTATTCTACTTAGCTCACGAACAGCGCCCTCTATCAAAGATTAGATTAAATTATGCTGATGCAAATAGATAATGCTAATAACAAACAATTATAAAAAAATTCTTATCTAAATATATATCACTCGGGTAGATATGCACACGGGTCAATCCCGGGGTGAAGCCCGGGTCACCCGTCTAGTAAATGATATTTATAGATGTTGGATCCTGTGATATAATTTTGGAAGTCGGATTTTTATTTAAATTAAATTTTGTATTAAGCAATTTTTTAATTTTTATTCTTATATGTAAATAATTGTAAATCCTTTAAAATTTCAATTTTTGTATATTGTTGATGATTCAGTAAGATATGTAAATTTCTATCAGGAATAGAAAAGACTCAATTTAGATAACTAATGTTGTAGCAACTCCTAACTCTAAAACTCAAATAAATCAAATAATTCAAGACAAGTGGTAAAATGCTTCTTTATATCATTTACTGAACATTCAAGCCATAACAGTATGGTCCCTCGAGCCGGATTCTTTAAAAAAATAAGGTAAGCCATTTGAAAACTTAAAATTATTAAAATAAAGTCATGCCTAAATCAGAAGTTAAAATTCGGCATAAATTCAACTTTATTATTCAGGAAATAAAGGATCTGGAATCAAGGAATAAATCTATTGTAGAATCCAAAAATATACATAGATTAAAGCTATTCCAACAAGAAGTTAATGAAAGGAAAATTAGCCTAAATCAAATTGTCAACACATTATTAGAATCAGAGTTAGATGAGACTCAATATGAGGATTATTCAAAAGCCAAAGATGATATTTTTAATATGTTGGTGTCTATTGAAGAAGCTTTATCTTTGATTGAAACCAAAGAAAATACTCATAGTGATAAACAACTGCCCGAATCCAATGTCAATTTACCTAAGATAAATTTACCCATTTTCAATGGTGATTCAGCCAATTGGCTTAGTTTTAGAGAAATATTTAACTCCACCATTAATTCAAATCAAACACTAACTGAAATACAAAAATTTCAATATCTAAATGCATCAGTTAAGGGTCCTGCGGAAAAGTTGATTCGGGGTTTTCCCATTTCTGACAGAAACTACCAGCAAGCATAGGATACCTTATGCAATAGATTTAATAACAGAAGAGAATTGGCTTTTTCACAAATCAACAAAATATTCTCCATAAGGCCATTAAAATCTATTTCAACTGGTTCTCTCTATGAAATCCTTGATGTTTGCAATGAAGGCATTAGAAATCTCTCAGTGCTAAGACTTGAGAAAAACACATTAACAGATCTAATCCTGATCAATTTTTTTGAAAAAAGAATTGGTGAAGCCCTCAGGAAAGAATGGGAATTAACCCTTCAAAATGAAGAATATCCAACATTTGAAAACTTTGTGAATTTTTTAGAAAAACATGCTAGAAGCCTGCAAGGTATGAGAATTCCTTTGTTCCAGGAACAAAAAACCTCAAGCAAAAATATGATGGCTCACGGCCTTTATGTCAACAAAGGTCAAAATTGTATTTTATGTCATCAAATTCATAAACTAAATGACTGCCATAGATTCATAAATCTTCCCTTGCCTAAAAAATGGGAATTAGTTAAAAAACATAAACTTTGTCAAAATTGCCTTAGAGCAAATCATGAGATATCCAAATGTCTCATCACATCAAGATGCAAAAACTGCAAGCAGAACCATCATACTCTTCTGCATGAATACAACTCTGAACCATCCATTCCACAACCAACAACCTCTCAAGAGATGTTGATTTCAACAAATACCATCTGTAATGTGATGCCTTTGGAAACGGAAACAAATATTCTACTGTCAACAGCCCTTATTAAAGTCAAGGCGAAGGATGGCTCATTTGTGCTATGTAGAGCATTAGTGGACAATGGGTCCCAAATATGCCTAATTTCAGAACAATGTTGCCACAAGTTGGGACTTGAAAAAATGAAAAATTCTTATACACTAAAAGGTGTAGGTGACATTGTTGTCAACAGGACAACATCGCAGGTTGAAATAGAGTTCACCCCACATCATAATGATCAATTATTTTCTGCCAGAGCATTTGTGGTTGGGAGGGTAACTGCAGACCTTCCAAACTTCCAAATTCAGTCAGCAGACTTTCCTCATTTAGAAAATTTGCTCTTGGCAGACCCAGAATTCTATGTCACCAAGCCCATAGACCTAATTTTGGGTGCAGATACCTTTGTAGAAATCATTCTAGGTCATAAAACAGATTTAAAGCACCATCCTATAGCACTTAATACCAAGTTAGGTTGGCTTGTTTCTGGGAGAATCCATTCAAATATTAAGTCGAATACTTCGGTAATCAATCACTGTACCACTGAACTTGATTCCAGCATAAGAAAATTCTGGGAACTTGAAGATGTCCCAATTTCTAAGGCCCAGTTGGGTACAAAGAATGCTATGATACAACAGCTTTGGAAGAGGAAAACTTCATGGGATGAACCAATTGAATCAGATATAAAGTCAAATTGGAATAAATTCCAAACTCAACTATCGTGCCTAAAGGAAATCAAAATACCAAGATACCTGAACAGCTCATCTTCTGAAATAGAAGAATTACAACTACATGGATTTTGTGATGCATCCCTTAATGCTTATTCAGCAGTTTTTTACTTGAAAACTAGATTCAAAAATCAAAAGATCAAAATTATTCTGATAACCTCAAAAACTAAGGTTGCACCATTAAAGACCATTACAATTCCAAGACTTGAACTAAGTGCAGCATTGCTTTTGGCTCAACTGAATCAAGTCATTCTTGAATCATTTCCTTTTCAACCTGACAAAACCTTTTTGTGGACTGATTCACAAATCTGCATAGATTGGATAAGATCAGATGCCAGCAGATGGAAAGCCTTTGTTTCGAACAGAGTGTCGTCAATTCAAAATTTGACTCGAATCACTGATTGGTTCCATGTATCCAGTCAAGATAATCCAGCTGATTGCGCATCCAGAGGAATCATGCCTCAAGACTTGGTCAATCATAGAATTTGGTGGCGGAGTCCTATTTGGCTTCAAGAAAATAATGTTCGATATATTCCTTCTTCACCAACCCAAGTAAACCTCAATATCATTCAAGAAGAAGTCGGTGAAGGTCAAGTGTTGGATCAAACAACCTTAATTCAAAATTCAGAAACTATGTTAAATCTAGAATTCATTGAAAGGTATTCCACAATGACCAAATTGATCCGAATAACAGCTTGGTGTTGGAGATTCTACTACAATTGCCTCCTCTTTGATCCAATTCGTCAGAAAGGACCTTTGACAACAAGAGAATTAACAAAGGCAATTCAAGTCTTAGTCAAATCAATCCAGCAAGTTGAATTCTGCACGGAAATAAAATTACTGAAGTCAAACAAGCAACTACCTCTGTCCAACAAGCTAACTTCTCTAAATCCCTTTTTAGACACTCAAGGACTTCTAAGAGTTGGAGGTAGACTCAAGTATTCCTATTTAAATGAAAATCAAAAATTCCCTCTCTTACTACCGAAGAATCACCACATCACCAATCTTATAATCAATGATATTCACAGGAAATACCTACATGCAGGACCTCAACTTGTATTGTCAATACTCAGAAAAAATTATTGGATTTTGGGAGCAAGAGATGCAGTCAAAAAAATCATTAAAAAATGTCTGATTTGTTTAAAATTTAAATCTACTACCATTCATCAAATCATGGGAAATCTACCTCCGGAAAGAATCATCCCATCAAGGCCATTCTCAAAGACTGGCATTGATCTTACAGGACCATTCTTAATAAAGAGAAGCCTGGGCAGATCTAAAACAATAAGCAAATCTTACATTGTACTATTCATTTGCTTTACTACTAAGGCCATTCATTTAGAATTGACAACAAGTTTATCAACTGATTCATTCATGGCCTCGTTGAGAAGATTCATGGCCAGAAGAGGGAAGCCCTCTGACATTTACTCAGATAATGCTACCAATTTTAAAGGAGCATCCAATTTTTTCCGCACTCAGTTTCAATTATTGAACTCTCAATCAGTGCAAAGATTGGTTACAGAGGAATTGATCACTTGGCATTTCATCCCCCCAGGTGGACCTCACTTTGGTGGCCTTTGGGAAGCCGGAATCAAAAGTGTGAAATCACACTTGGTCCGAACCTTTAAATCAACAACCCTGAATTATGAAGAAATGAACACTTTGATTATTCAGATAGAATCTTGCCTAAATTCAAGACCACTGGCCCCTCTAAGTAGTGATCCCAATGATTATGAGGCCTTGACACCAGCTCATTTCTTAATAGGATCTTCGTTTTCAGAAATTCCAACCTCAAACTCTGAAGTCTTAAACTTACAAACAAGATGGAAGCTGATTCAAAAACTAAAAAACTCATTCTGGTCAAGATGGTCCAAGGAATATCTGAGCAACCTCCAAGGCCGTGGTAAATGGCGAATCAAACAAGACAATATCCAAATAGGTCAACTAGTTTACCTCAAAGAGGCTCAAATATCTCCACTTCACTGGCCTTTGGCTAGGATTCAGGAGATATTTCCAGGAGAGGACAAGAATGTCAGGGTAGTCCAGATAAAGACTTCAAAAGGAGTCTTCAAGAGACCCATTACAAAGCTGATTCCATTACCTTTCAAACAATGAAAATTGTAATCTTAGCTACATAGTCGGAATCAATTAGTCCAGCATCTATACTATTGGAACTCTTTTTTTTTATTTTTATTTTTATTTTCTGGTCATCTCTTCTCAGCCGGGGGAGTATGTTGGATCCTGTGATATAATTTTGGAAGTCAGATTTTTCTTTAAATTAAATTTTGTATTAAGCAATTTTTTAATTTTTATTCTTATATGTAAATAATTGTAAATCCTTTAAAATTTCAATTTTTGTATATTGTTGATGATTCAGTAAGATATGTAAATTTCTATCAGGAATAGAAAAGACTCAATTTAGATAACTAATGTTGTAGCAACTCCTAACTCTAAAACTCAAATAAATCAAATAATTCAAGTCAAGTGGTAAAATGCTTCTTTATATCATTTACTGAACATTCAAGCCACAACATAGATATGCTTTTAATTATATATAAAAAAAAAAAGTGGGTTTTTTCCACTTTTAATTCTAAGAATAATATTCTGTGTTTCTCAGATAACTATCTTTTTCTTATCTGTTATCTTGTTTACACACTTGATAACAGTAACTATTTAAAACATGCTGTGGTAAAATTTTCTCATTCAGTACTTTTGTCTGAAGATGGTAACAATGCTGTTACCGAAACGTCACACACTATTTATTTGGATTTGGTCTTATTACCTTGTTTCAACCTTTAGTTAATATTTGTTCCACTAGATGGCGCTCTACCATCTAAAATGCTC
Source organism: Cordylochernes scorpioides (assembly GCA_030710605.1). Classification (NCBI taxonomy): domain Eukaryota; kingdom Metazoa; phylum Arthropoda; class Arachnida; order Pseudoscorpiones; family Chernetidae; genus Cordylochernes; species Cordylochernes scorpioides. The sequence continues at coordinate 180,014,010 of CP092863.1, read as the reverse complement.
ATGTCAGTCATCAGGATATCCCTCTTTTGTTTTTAATATATTTATATGTATTCTATGCAAGAAAATAAGACCATATATATAAATGGTGTGTGATATTTCGGTAACAGCATTGTTACTGAATAAATCTCATTTATTCTTTTGTCTGATGATGGTAACAATCTAGAATCCAAATTGTGCTTTATCATTATATGTACTCTGTTATTTATTAATATATGTTTACTCTTCTCTTCTTATTACACCTATCCCCCGATTTACACGGTACTTGTTTTACACGTTTTCACTTTTACACGGTTTTCCTAATAAGTTTTTTTTTTTTGTTTTTATCGCACTATACTAAATGCTACTGTGATTGAACACATGCGCTGTGTACACATCTCACGAGGAATCCCGAGCTTATGTGCTGACTACATATTTCAACCTGTCAATGCATTTTATTTTTATTTCTGTGTACACCTATCCCCCGATTTACACGTTTTTCTCAGGAATTTATCTACCATGTAAATCGGGGGATAGGTGTATTTATTTATACAGTAGAACAACCTCCAAGAGAGGACATTCATGCTAGAGGACACCTCTTTACAAAGGACACTTTGTCTCTGCAACTAAGTCTCTGGTAAAAGGACACCTCTCCCTAAATGACACTTTGTCTCTGCAACTAGGCATTCTTTACAGGGAGTTTCTACTGTGTATCCAATAATATTTAAATTTTAAACACTTAAAATACAACTATGGAAAAGTATTTTTGCAAAAAGAGAGCTTGAGATTAAGGTAATAAGACCAAATTCAAATAAATAAATAGTGTGTGATGTTTCTGTAACAGCGTTGTTACCATCTTCAGACAAAAGTACTGAATGGTGAAGTGAATGAAAAGTACATTCAGTACTTTTGTCTGAAGATGGTAACAACGCTGTTACCGAAACGTCACACACTATTTATTTATTTGGATTTGGTCTTATTACCTTGTTTTATAATCTATAATCCAAATTGTACCTTATCATTGGATTTGGTCTAATTACCTTGTTTTATAATCTATAATCCAAATTGTACCTTATCATTGGATTTGGTCTAATTACCTTGTTTTATAATCTATAATCCAAATTGTGTGTCTTATCAACAACAAAAAACAACAAAAAGCCTTTATTCAGGGTCACTGACCCTATACAGGATTCACCAGAGGTATGCATAAGAACAAAGCAGTGAGACAAAGGAAATAGCGATATATACAGAAGAAAAGGAAAAAAAAAACCAAGAAAGAGAAAGAGGGAAGCAAGAAAAACAACACAAAAAGAGTAGCAGTAAGAAAGTGAGGAGTGAGTGTCACTTGGCCTTCTTCTGAGATATGGACTTGTGGAAACCATAAAACGCCGTAGCAATATACTTATTCTGGGTCATATTGTCAATTATTGATGGAAGTGAAGCACAGAGTTGCCCAGTTTTGAGCATAAGGGTTCTTCTTTCTTCTTTCAGAGCATAGCAATCAAAAATATAGTGAGTGATTTCATTTTTTAGTTTTGAATTACAGAAGGTACAAATCGGGTCCTCACCGCAGAGCATCTTGGTGTGGTTTTCTCAAAAAATTTTCATATGCTATTTGCTTTTGAATATATGGAGACAGTTTATCTAAGTTATGCAGCTGTATTTAGTTTGGAGGAAGGTATACAAATATCAAACAGATAACATGTTGGAGGGCTCTTGTGTTTGTTGATAAGAAAATAGATAACCAAGTTTCCGCGATGTCTCGCGAATTTTCAGAAAAAAATTGCATTGTCAGCGTCTTGAAAATCGAATTTACATGTATTTGTGTCGAAGTAACTTTCCGTTATTTGATTGTTGGGTGGAGAATTAATTTGTGATTTTGATGTCGTATTTCTTCTATTTACACAATTGTTTCTACGAGGTTGTTGCTATATAGCAGCTCCTGTGCTATCAACAACTTGGCCATCCATCACTTTACAGACTTTATCATTTACAAAAAGCTTGTTATCTCTCAACTTCGATTTTATTCCCCTTTCACCCAATTCTTTCCTTTTTGCAATTAGGATGCGCCGCTGCTCTCTAACATTTTTACTATAATCTTTACTTATCGAAATTTTAGTATCTCTGAGTTTGTAGGCATTTTTAAATATTTTTGCTCTATCAGCATAATCAGGCACCACAACAAGAACTGGTGCATTGGATCCGCGTGAAAGTCGGTGACATTTTGTTATTTTTAAATCATCTCCGATTTCCATTTTATCTCTAATTACGTTTTGAATCTTTAAGTTACAATCTGCCTGGTTTTCGTCACCCTCCCTCTCAATACCATAGAACACTAGATTGGGCTCACGCAGTCTCGTCTCAAAAAATTCGACTCTAGCCTCCAGTTCATTTACCTTTAACGAATTACATGAAGCCAATTTTTCGGTAGCTTGTTGAGACTCTGTACATTTAGTTAGCTTCTCCTCCATATTGCAGAATCGCATGTCCCAATCGTCCATTCGAGTCTCTATTTTGGTAAGTCTGATGTCAATTCTCTCTCCTAGACTCTTTATTTCCGCCGCCATGTTTAAGATTAGCATTTTTAGCTCGCCATCTATTGATTCTCTCTCTCCTGAGTGTACTGGCGCAGTCAATGTAGTTTGCCTTTTGGTTGGGGGGCCTGGGTTTTGTTCAATGCCTGAGATAAATAATAGAGCCAGAATGATACATAGCAGTCTTTTTTGGTTACCAGATATATTCCCAGATGGTAAGTTTATATTTTGACCACATTGTCCATCATTATCCCTTCGTACTGAGATTTTTGCATAGTGCGTTACCTTGAGTAAATTTACATATTTAGTGTTGCATACCACAAGTATTAAGAGTAACCGTATTATCCCTTTCATAGTATAAGGCAAATATACACTGAAATATTAGTAATATAACTATATTTACCGGAGCGGTGCTGCACGTGCTGTTTATTGTCCGGCCACCTAGCGGCGAGAGCTGTGTGTCTTATCATTGGAGATTTGGTCTTATTACCTTGTTTTATAATCTATAATCCAAATTGTACCTTATCATTGGAGATTTGGTCTAATTACCTTGTTTTATAATCTATAATCCAAATTGTACCTTATCATTGGAGATTTGGTCTAATTACCTTGTTTTATAATCTATAATCCAAATTGTGTGTCTTATCATTGGAGATTTGGTCTTATTACCTTGTTTTATAATCTATAATCCAAATTGTACCTTATCATTGGATTTGGTCTAATTACCTTGTTTTATAATCTATAATCCAAATTGTACCTTATCTTTGGAGATTTGGTCTAATTACCTTGTTTTATAATCTATAATCCAAATTGTGTGTCTTATCATTGGAGATTTGGTCTAATTACCTTGTTTTATAATCCATAATCCAAATTGTGTGTCTTATCATTGGAAATTTGGTCTTATTACTTTGTGTTTATAATCTATAATCCAAATTGTGCCTTATCAGAGCTTGAGATTGAAACTGCTTTATTATATTGTGCATATATGTAATGAACACAAGGTTATAAGACCAAATCCAAATATATAAATAGTATGTGACAATTTGGTAACAGCGTGTTACTGAAACATCACACACTATTTAGTTATTTGGATTATATCTTATTACCTTATGTTTCTAATCTATAATCCAAATTGTGCCTTATCAATCATATAAAGGATTTTTAAAAATGGGATATCCTGACCAGAAGCACATGTGCTTTACAGAAGGCAGAGCGCCATCTGGTGGAACAGAAATCAACTAAACATTGATTTAATCTGTTATTTTTTCAACCCAATTTCTTGATAAATCAAGAAAAGAAAAAAATTTAGTCACAGTGGTACAGCCTACTCCACGCTGATGAGCGCAAAACGCGTTCCTGGATGGCTTTTCTTGATTTAATTGGCTAAATATCAGGGAACATGCTAAATCAATGTTTAGTTGATTTCTGTTCCACCAGATGGTGCTCTGCCTTCTGTAAAGCAAATGTGCTCCTAGTCAGGATCAACACATGGCCTTTTTATTATTTATTTTTTTCTATTATTTTTTAATATAGGATAATATAAGATTAAATAAAGTACATAGGGTTGTATATAAGGTTACTAAGGATATATGGGGATTAAGCATAACACGGAGAGACAACTTCACCTTTGCTGGTCCCAAGCCCGGATGAAAAGGAGGAGGGGGAGCAGTAACAAACTCTCTAAAAAACCTGGGCTCAGCTGGCCCGGCTGATAGTACCCTGTAAGGTCTCCAGGGATACAGGATGAGCAGTGTTTTTACTCCATGTTAGGAGCGGCTGCACATGGCATCTGTTCCTCATGTCAGAGGCGGCCATTTCTTTTGTAGCTAAGTCGGCTTGCCACTGAGTAGCGCTCCCAGTCTTAATGACAAAGGCAGACGCATTCAACTTCACCCAGTCATGATGAAGATAAGAAAGAAGACATGGAGAGACAAATATACAAACACAGTAAAACCTCGCTAAACCAAACCAGGGACATAGCGAACCTTCTCTTATAACAAACCTAAAATAATCCCCTATTTTATTACATAATACAGGGAACTATGGCTATAACAAACCATGGCTATAGTGAACTACAGGTTCAATCCTATTGGGGTTTGTAGGATTAAAACTCTTAAAATCACGATCATTAAAAAACAATAATAAACATTAAGAGGAGCTTCTTGTGTAAATTTCTTTAATACCCCTATTGGGGTTTGTTATTGAAGGGTTTACTGTATTAAAAAAAAATCCTTCTTTAGTGATCCCTATATATAATACAATTCTCAACCTGCAACCCCAAACCACATTATTGACTGTATTAACTCATCCATTGATGAGCTCTACTCATCCCCAGCAGACATCATCAATAAACTTGATACCCTCTTCTTCTTCTTTCTTATCTCGACTCATTCATATCAGGGTATCAAGCTTGTAGTGCTCCATCATGACTGGGTGAAGTAGAATGCATCTGCTTTTGTCATTAAGACTGGGAGCACTACTAAGTGGCAGGCCGACTTAGCTCCAAAAGAAATGGCCCCCTCTGACATGAACAGACGCCATGTGCAGCCACTCCTAACATGAAGTACAAACGCTGCTCATCCTGCATCCCTGGATTAGGAGCACTTACAGCTGAGCCCAGGTTTTTTAGCGAGCTTGTTACTGCTCCCCCTCCTCCTTTTTCATCCGAGCTTGGGACCGGCAAAGGTGGAGTTCAGGCTTGATACCCTGATATGATTGAGTGTTAATTTTGAAAAGAAGAAGACTGTATTTAAAATATACAATGTGTGTCTTCATTGGTGGCGTCCACCATGAGAAAGGCTCCACCAACACAAGAGAGAGGGATTTCTTAAAATTTTCTCTACCCATCAAAATATGAATATTTATTTGCAAACATTTTTTTTTTTTTTTAATTTGTGAGGAATTTATCTGTTTTTTATCCCTAGAGAACTTGTGCCAAGCCAAATTAAAAGCTTTTATTATTTATAAAAGAGGGTCAGTGGTCAAACTGTTGGTTTTTGACCGCTACAACCCGGGGTTGAATCCTACATTTGGACACTTTTTTTTTTAATAATTAAAAAAATAAATGCTCCAATGGCCCCGATTCTTGCCAAAGTCCAACCCCACCAGCGAGTGCAAGTAACCAAAAAGGACTCTGGAATATTTGTAAGTGCAAAAGTATAACTGCTTTTCACACGTGTAGACATGTGGTGCACTTACAGTAAAAGCAGTCGCTAACTTCTACTCACCATGTAACCTGTAACATGTGTACTAAGGATAATAAAAAAAAATATATTCAAACAAAATAATGTAAAATTCAATAATTTTTGTAAATTCATTTTAGATTTTCTTTTCTGTTTGAGAAACCCATCGTTTTAGTTTTAATTGTGTTTTTAGTCGGTTATTGAGTTGTACAGTCGAACCTCTTTAATTCAACACCCCAAGGGATCAGAGCTTTCGGTTGAATTAAAGGAAGTGTTGAATTAAGGTTATATGATTAGGTAATCATCTAACTCGCTAAAATGATATTTTTTTCAAATAGCTTTGTAATATAAATTAATGATATTAATTGAAACCATTGTGGGTTTTTATATTATTTTCATGATTAACTTTTAGTATCAGTGACAAAATGGCATTAATACATATTTTAGAAACATAAATAATTGTAACAAATAAATTTATTGGCAATGTGTTTCTTTTCAGTAATATAATCAAATATTAACTCTACAGACATTAAAATATTAAATATAATATATTAAATAATATTTTATTCTAATTGAAAAATATAGCAGTTGAAAGGAAATAAATATGGTAAATATATAAAAAGAAAATTTTAAAATATTATTTTAAAATAATCATGAAGAGATCTTTTTAAAAATTCCTTTATAGATATCTGTTTTTGCACTGAAATCCTATTCAGGATGTATTCCAGTATACTGTCGTATTATCGATACTGTCGAATTACGGTTTGTTATTTGATAGGCCGGAGGTCGGGACATCGGAACATGGTCGAATTATCGCCGAGTGTCGAATTGGGGTGTGTCGAATTAACGAGGTTATACTGTATATAATGAATTGTATATAGGTTGCTAAAATAATCCATTTTAGATTTTCTCTTCTGTTTTAGAATACTATCGTTTAAGTTTCAATTATGTTTTTAGTGCGGTTATATATTAAATTGTATAAAATGAATTGTATATAATCTACTAAAATGTATTTAGGCGCAAGTATCCCGAGCTGGGATATCGCGTCCGATATGTCAAATAAAATAAATAAATATAAAAATATTGATGAGATAAAGGCGGGGATGTAATAATCAGAAGGTTTATTTGGTGCAGTGCTGGGGCTCGTGGTCCAGTCCAGGAGGGTCATGATTTTCTCACCAAGCCGGTTGTAGGAGGGGTTGGAACTGTAGCTGGACATTTCTAAATCACCAGGTCAAGATCTAAACAGGGCGAAGATTAAGTTATTACTGACATGTTGTATTTAACACAATGCCACATTGCAGCGAAATGGTGGTCACTGGTCAAATACAATTTATACCCATCATCTCTGGTGCCGTTTCTCTGATAATAATAATTAAGTAAAAAAATTAATAAAATTAAAATAATTTTACTGGTCAAGTGTACCATCGGTCGGCTACCTTGTTGAAACACAACAATATCATTGAATAGGAATCAAACCTTATAACTTTTATTTTGCCTTGAACAAGTGGTGTCAAATTTTTGAAATTTTAATCTTTTCAGTGTTATGCCTCATGTTTTCATTTCTCTTTCAGAATGAAAAGGATTTTAGTTTTCCATTTCTTCATGTTCTTTTGTTTGATAAGGCACAATTTGGATTATAGATTATAAACACAAGGTAATAAGACCTAATCCAAATAAATAGTGTATGGTGTTTCAGTTACAGCGCTGTTACTGAAATGTCACACACTATTTATTTATTTGGATTTGGTCTTATTACCTTGTGTTTGTTCTTTTGCTTATATATTTTCAAGTTTGAAAAGAAATCAGCAAAAGAACATTAGGAAATGGAAAAATTAAAATTATTTTCATTCTAAATGAGAAAATGAAATATGAATACTGCTGGGTATGGTTCAGATGATTTTATGTAAAATTCTTTATTATTTCAAGTTTACAGATGAAATAATAATACACATTGAAATAAAGATATTTTTCAGGGTTTTAATAAATTTGTTTTTATTCCTCAAAATATGTTGTTGTTTCTTATCCCCTTGTGTAAAGATTACACAAATTCCATGAGTGATCTCATGAAATGGGGTGTAGAGGTGCAGCTTTCGTTGATCATGGCATCATGACATACTTAGGTGAAAGTCTGACTGTAGTTTGAGGCTGTTCTTAACATGGAAGCCTTTGCTGGCGACTCTAACATGAGTACAGACACAGCTCCTCCATATCCCTGGAGAGGGACCCTTGCTGAGGTCTATCAACCGGGTCAGTTGAACTCAGGGGGGGGGGGAGAAGTCTGACCACACCTCCCTGCGGTCCTCCTGGACCCTTGGAATATTTGACCAAATTCTGGTTCGTTTCCAAGATGACTAACGTGGCAACGGCACCCATTTTCCAATGAAGAGCAAGATAGTGGATATTGCTGCTGCTGTGATGGAGATGCATGGAGACATCTAAGACTCTTCTTTGGACACGACAACAACAACAACAGTTGAACTCAGAATTTTTAAAGATGTATTTCTTCTCTTCTAACAATGCTGCTGTTGGTCAGCGACTGCCTATTGGTCAGTTATTCTGTTTGTTTAGCAGCTGGCCTGGTTCACATCTGAAGGTGTTCCCCTATCCACCACCTGGGGACGCGCCTTGTAGCAGTCAGCTCTGCCGAGGGATCCTTCAAAATATGATCAGTAGAAAGAGTGGCTTAAAACATCAATTTTCCACAGCCATGACCCAAGATCAAATCCCACATTGAATACTTTTCTGAAAAAAAAAAAAAAAAAATTTCAGTGGGCCTGATTCTTGCAAAAGTCCAACCCCACCAATGAGTGCAAGTAACCAAATGAGGCCTTGTTATACTTTTAAATACAAAAGTTGAACTTATGGCATACTTGCAGTAAAGGCATTTGCTTATTACCCACCATGGTTATCATGGCATACTTGGGATAAGTAACACCACCCATCAAAATATAAAGATTTATCATCATTTTATCAACTATGTTGTTGTTTCTTATCCCCTTGTGTAGAGATTACACAAGATTCCATGAGTTCATGCTCCTCCAGCTGTTTTATGATAAGCAGTGGCCTCTCCCAAAGGTCCTGTTTAGTGCATCTAATGCAAGCCAAATT